>OY748289.1:7287431-7576118 GCA_963556515.1 Nudaria mundana | reverse complement strand
ACGAAAAGGCCAAAGTGGGTAACTTTCACCTATCATAATTTTTTTCCAAGGAAGTCACAGAAGTAATATTTTGTGGTCTTAACATATACATAATTTCCTATTTGGAAATAAATAATTGAGACGTGGCCGCTGATAGGACACGGCCCATACAAATTTTCCCATTGTTCTTTTGGGCAGACTAGACAACTTAATACAAAATTCTTTGTGTAAAATTTTAAATGTAAATATTAATGACCGGGCCTGGGTCCAAGCGTCTCTTCCAGTTCGCTTGGGCGGGCTAGGTATTTGTAGAGTCACAGATGTCAGTCTGCCAGCATTTCTCTCGTCGGTCCATAGCACCGAAGAATAAGTCAGGAAAATTGACTAGGTTTAACCAAGAGTAAGTGGCTACACCTAGTTCTAACCGGCTAAAACTAGGTGCAACCGCACTTCGGGTATTAGCCGTAACATTTATATGCTTAAGAATTATAATTCAAATTACATGAAATTACTCCTGATCATCAATCTTCATGTTTAATTCATTGGACCTCCTAGGCAGTAATTGAATTTATAATACTTTCATACTCATAAAGGAGTTCCAAAAATTTTGTATTAAAACAATGTTCGGTATTTTAAATCTTCAAATTACATCATGGTTCACAAACACACATTTTGATACTCACATTGTTGACCCTAAATAGTAAGTAGAAGCCTATTGCTATTTCCAGTCACATATTCCGGCCATATTTGCCGGAGTTACATTCAAGTCTCAGCAGGTGCAATACGAGCAGGCGAGCACCTGCTACAAATAAGTATAATTTCGTCATAGGTAAATAAATAAATTAACCTAATAATAAACAAGGGAGTAGTGGATTATGTGATAGTAATCTTATCAGGCACCTAGCACACACCCACTTGATGAATGTTAATATTAAACGATAAGATAATGGGTAGGTATATTATACCGAAAATAACAAATAAGTGGTATTGCCATACATCTGATGTCTTTTTAAAGTAAATAGAGCAAGGAAGGTCGAAAATTATCGATTAAGGGAAATAATTCCTGTAGTATATTTGAATTGGTACAATTTTACCTTAGGGGTTTTAGATGAACATACTAAAAGACCTCCAAGTCTGAAACTTGCCTCTAACCTTTTCTTTCTTTTTGTCTCTTTAGGGGTAAAATTTTCCCGTATTGGCGGCGAGACTTCGCTTTTATGCTATACCGATCGTTGAGGATCTGGGCCGTCATAAGAGGGTACCGCACGATCTCTCTAGAGGCTCCATGTCTTCTAGCCGCGACCCTTCCATGGGACCTGGAAGCGAGAGCCCTTGTGTCATTGTTCCAATGGCACAAGGAGGTGCTGGAGCGGGACCAGACTGCGTCTCGAGAAATCGAGGTTCAGCGGTCCCAACTCCTCCAGTTGCGACTTGAGCAACCAAAGTGGGGAACCACTACCATTGCGGCGGTGAGATCGATCATGGAGGAGTGGCTGCAGACGCAGCACAGTGACCGCACGTATCGTGGGACACAGATCATCACTGGGCACGGAAACTTCGGTGAGTATCTGTTTCGCGTGCATCGTGAGGTCACACCCGCGTGTCAACACTGCGAGGCTTCCGGTGAAGACACGGCATTCCACACATTGGTGGAATGCTCTGCGTGGGCGACTCAGCGCCGGGACCTCGTTGTGGGCCTGGGCGTTGATACCCTTTCGCTGGAGACCATGCTACGAGCCATGGTCTCTAGCGGGAGCCAGTGGAACGCGGCCGTTTTCTTCTGCGAGCAGGTTATGCTCGTGAAGAAGGCGGCCGGTAGGGCAAGGGAGGCATGTTTTCTACGTGCTGATTGATCGATTTATCGCGCTATCACTGCCTCTTCGGAGTTGGTAAAAGTGAAACCTCTCATCAAATCTTTGATTTTGGGGAAAATACAGAAATCACAGGGTGCTAGGTCGGGGCTATGCGCAGGATGGGTGACGAGTTGTACTTTTTCGGAAGCTAAAAATTACTTTGTTTTGTTGGCCGTGTGTGAAGAAGCGTTATTATGATGTTGGAGAACGCGGCTTTTGGGTCGTCTTTCGCGAACTTTTTCTAACACCCTAAACAAATGGTAGAATACCACTCGACATTAACACTCTTTTGATCTTCAAGTGGAATTGTACAGATGGGACCAGTAGCTGAGAAAAAAAACGCGATCATTTTTTTACCAACGTTTTTCGCCTGCCTCACTTTTGTTGGCTGTTTTTTTTCGGGTTCAAAACAATAAATCCACGTTTCGTCTCCTGTGACAATGTCATAAACAGCATTAGAATGTCCGTGGTCGTACTTCGCGTGGAATGGTGCTCACAGATGCTACCATCTGTGAGCACCATTCCACGCGAGCCCGCTTCTGCTCCGCTGTCAGTTCATGAGGGATCCAACGACAACAAAATTTCCGAACTTTCGGATTTGACTCATACCAATCCCCAATAGTCCTCGAATTGTCTCATAGGTAATCCGCGGGTTTTCTTCAAATAACCGCTTAACAGTAGCCACATTATTTTCGTTGACGGCAGTTGAAGGCCGCCCTTCACGAAATTCGTCATGTTAAGAAACTCGACCTCTCTCAAATTCAGCAAACCATCGTCTCACGGTGCTCAAACAAGGTGCTTCTCTCCCAAAAGCATTTTGAAGACGAGCGGCACAGTCTTGCGGAGAGAGAGAGAGAACTTTTAAAATCATAAAAAATCATCGCTCTAAAATCTTTTCGACTTAATTCCATTTTCGTTGCATACGAAGAACTTTGATGTGTGATAAAAAACAATTGACAAATGATTTCCCGCCAATTGATTTCTTTATTACTAAGAAGGTTGCAACGTGTTAAAAAATATAACATTCGAAATTCAAATAGTTCCGATTAGCTAGAAGTGCAAAACTTTTAGTGCGCCCCATGTACAAAGATCTTACGCCTTAAGTTTTAGGTCTTTACAATTAGGGGTTTAGGCTGAACATTGATCCGGAAAACTTGGAATGGGACAGCGTGATTCCTCAGAAACTTCAGTACCGATTTTAAAAATTCTTTCCTTAGTATAAAACCACATGGTTATAAAATAAAACAGGCTATATAACTTCAAGCTACAACCAGTAGGAGCGGAGCAGCATAGTATGTAAAATATGACGCGTTCGTCATTTTATTACCGCAATAACTCAGTAGTAATAACTTAGAAAATAAACTTAAGAATCATTATGATAGATAATTATAAAATATAATCTACTATTATGTTCCAATATTTTTTAAATAAAATTCACCGTTTACGAGAAAAATCAAAAATAACGTATACGTTGACACTTGACCTTGAATAACTTAGCACAGCCTCCACGCTTCAAGACTTTTAGTGTATTTATCAACGTACTGCAAGGTATGACTGTACCAAATTACGAAACTACAGGAATTAATTTCCCTAAGTTTGCTCACTTTCCGGATGATGACTGACGGATCTACGTCCAGCCTAAACCACTTATCGTAGGAACCTGAAACTTGGGGCGTGGTATCTTCGTATGACGTAGGGATCAGCTAAGAAACGATTTTCTAAAATTCTACCTATCCTATAGGGATGAAAGTGGGAAGGGCAAAATTTATTGGGTATCACGTGATTCCTCAGAAACTACTGCACGAATTTGAACAATTCCTTCACCTATATAAAGTTACAATATTAGAGAGTAATATAGTTTTATTACATCACGCAATATAATTGGTTCGACATTTTGTAACCGCAATATCTCAGAAGTGGTATTACTTAGCAAAAAATTGAACCATGATTATTGTAGATAACTTTATAGGTTACAACTTCGTCTTTGACTACTTTTTGCTAAAATTCAACGTGTACGATAAAAATCCAAAATACAGAAAAAGTTGACATTGAACCTTGAATATCTTTTTTAGCACAACCCCTAAACTAGAGGATATTTAGAATGTTCATCAACACAACATGTACAACCCCTAAGGTATAATTATGCCAATCCAAAAATACTTCAGGAATTATTTCCCCTGATTTTTCTTTATTACCTAGGCTAGAAGGACATTGCTAAAAAGAAACCCAGAGTCGATTAAAATAATTCACGTTTTGTGGGATAGTCCGAATATAGTATGTTACAAATATAATATTTGATTGGCCCTAAAGTACACTTAAAACTTAAATATCTGACAAACAAATACTTAAATCAAAAAAATATGTTACGATCCTCTCAATGTTTTAAAGACCTATCTAATGATACCCCACACGAGGGTTTGTAAAAAAACCATCCAAACTCGTGTAGGGGAAGTACCCTAAAAATATGATTTTTTCAGGGATTATTTAGGGGAATCAAAATATAATATTTGTAACATACTATATTTGGCCTATCTCAAAAGAATTAGAAAGATTTATTTTAATCTACTCTGGATTTTTGGTCTACACATTTTATGGCACTGCCCTTTAATCAAAAAGTCTACTGTTCGTTTCAGATGATGCACGGAGTCCATGCTACTTTTGCAGTAAATCAATTGCAACAAGAAGGCCTTGGCTATCTTTACCGTGGAATGCTACCTCCTTTAATGCAGAGAACATTATCTATGTCTGTAATGTTTGGTGTTTACGATGAATCTCTACAACCACTCATTAGACAAGGATACGATCCTTATATAGCTAAAGCTATAGCGGGAATTATTGCTGGTTGCTGTGAAGCTACATTGATGCCATTTGAAAGGGTACAAACACTATTAATACATCCAGAATATCATTATAAGTTTAGAAATACAATGCACGCATCTCTTCATATTGCAAAACTTTATGGTATCAAAGAGTTTTATAGAGGACTAATTCCAATTCTATTGAGGAATGGGCCGTCCAATTCTCTGTTTTTCATATTGCGTGACGAAGCCAAAGCTCTCATTCCACCACAAGAACTAGCAGTCTATCAGGGCATACAGAATTTCGTATCTGGTGCTGCAATAGGTGCGTTTCTTAGCACCGTGTTTTATCCTTTGAATGTGATAAAAATCAATATGCAATGTCGTCTCGGTGGTCCACACACGTCAATAGTTGCTGAATTTAGGGATATATTAAGCAAAAGAGATCGTAAACTGATAAATTTCTATCATGGGGCATTACTGAACATTTCTCGTGCATTTTTAAGTTGGGGTATTATAAATGCATCTTACGAAGTTTTTAGAAAAATTTTGTATACCTAGTCAAGCCTCAAATTGTGTGTTACACAATTGTACAAATTATATTAATTCTATAATTCCAGTGATATGTTGAGTCCTTTTGTTATTTATTATGTTTGGAGTTTATACAGTTGATATTGAGCGACTGTCTTTAGCAGGTTGCCAAGTTATTTAAAAAGACATGGGTCAAAAAGACAGCCCCTACAAACAATAGTTGAGAATTTTCGGAACTGAATTTAATCTCATTGGTGGATTATAAAATCCGCCAATGATAGTTCTCAAGTCTATTGTCTATGCGTCGACATCAGCCTATTGTGAACAGGGCTTCATGGTGGTGCCACAAAGATTAAAAATTTCCAACTCACAAATTCAGTTGTAAAGGGCAATGTAAGATGGACTGACTATAGTTGATATTTGTAGAATGTAGTTAAAAATGTTACCATTGTGTATTAATGGTTAATAGTATATATAATTGCATTGTAAAATATCTAAATCGACTATTATACACATTGTCCTATAATAATATTCCATTTATGGCTTTATTTATGAGATATACTTGTATTATAATATTATTTATTGCCCTCTACGCCAACGGAGTGCGAAAGTAAGTGATATGAATCCTTCAAATGAAGTGAAGCCTTAAAATATCTCCATTGGTTTATATTGTTGAAATAGCAATGCCTTGAATAGGTACCAGCACTGTTTTTTTGTCTTTTTGTGTGATTTAAAAGCTAACACCAAAAGTAAAAGTACATAAGGCGTTTTAGTAATTGGATTGTTTCGTAAAGTTATTTGTTAATGATAGAAAATACGTAATTCTGTACATTTCTAGTACTTGTATTATTTTCAATCAGATTACGCCCGCATTTTACCAATAATTTTGTTAGTTGATATCAATAGGGACACAGTCTATTGCCGCTAAGAAGGAACCTCTATGTTAATAAGAGCCTCTTTTGGTGATCGGCACGTGCACCATGATACAAGGTCTTGGTATTTATTGTTGGCGATTAATATAATGTATATTGATCTGTTATGTTATTAAAACTTACAGTTTGCTTACTATTATCAGTTTGTAATCGTTATGATGATCGCATGGTGACTAAGTAGCAACCCTAAGGCTTCTAGGGTTGCTAGTGGAACGAAATATAAATAAAATAATATGTTAAACTCCAGTGAGTGTGCTCGGAATTGTGTATGGATTCATACAAGAACTTGGCTGGTTTTGATGTGCATATAAATTGTTGCTGTACATAATTAAATGCAAACACATCGCTACTGTTATTGTGGGGTAATATTCTGGTAATATTACATTTATAATGCGGAGGGTAGATTGAAATTTTGTATGAATAAAAATTACCATGTGTTTACGAATGCACATAATAGTTTAATAGTAGAAATAACTACGAAATGTAATCGAGATCATGGTGAATGAATAAATGTATTTATTGTAATAGTAGTATCGATTCACAGACAATACTTTTTCCTTTTATTATCTACGTTGCGGCTAAATCCCGAGGTTTGGCGACACCTAGTTGAAATAAGTTTAAATCGGCTACAACTTAATTCCCCTACACTTTCAATTCCACTCGACTTTTTTAAACGATCTAGAAATCGAGATCGACCTATAGCTTTGAATCGAGGTGTCATCAAATTCTGTTTTTTTAGGATACCTAGTAGTTGTAGTTGGCTAAAACTACGTGTAAGCCGCAATTCGGGCTTTAGCCGTGACATAATTTAAAAAATTGTGTAGGTATGCAATCTATCTGTAGGTACGTACACACTTTAATTTATTAACATCTCGATATTTGATAACTACATTTTTAAAGTAGTCCGCACAAGAAACAAGTTATCTAGATCTTTTCGATTAGGTAATTATCTGCGAATACGTACCTAAGTACATAAAATCACGAAGGGGTACACACCCACATTTAGCCAGTGGGCTTATTTGACCCACGTAATAAGGGGCAAGCCTATTACCGCATCGGGCACCATACCTATATGTTTATAAGGAATATTATCAAACAAACTCTCTTGTGTATGTAATTGAATCCTCAAACTTGCATTGAAATATACATAATAATAATTTTGTGAGTTTGTTTTTAAAATGTACCTACCTATTAGGGGAGACCAGGAACAATAGTAACATTTAAAACATTAATTTCTGACTTATAAAAATAATTTTAGTAGGTATATCGTCTACAAGGTTCGTAGGGCTCGTGGTTTAGTGGTAACCGACAATGTTAACACATTGCAAAAGTTAAGCAACATCGAGTCAGGCCGGTCTTAGGATGGGTGACCATTTCTTAAGACACTGAGACCCCTCCGTGCCTCGGAGAGCACGTTAAGCCGTCGGTCCCGGTTGTCATACAAACATCTATGGCAGTCGTTAGGGGTAGTTGGAGCCCTAAATCAAAAATCCGACCGGGCTAACTACAGAACTTCGATATCGCCCATGGGTTGTGGAGGTCAGATGACAAACGCTTCACGGAAAATATTGATGTTCAGCCGAATCGCAGTTAGACTGGAAAGCCGACGGGAAAAGGCTCGGTGAATGATGATATCGTCTACAACCATTGACACTTAGTTACTTGGCTATAAGTCTGTTCTATCGTCAGACCTGCTGTATAAACAACACAAACTTAAATATTACACTTTGAAACAGATAGGGAGGATTGGTACAAATGTCCCCCACACTGGGTCAGTTGTACCAGGAATGTGATGAAACTAGTTAGAAAAAATCACAGCTAAACAGTTTTTAACGTTACGATTATTAAAAATTCTTTTACTTAACATAGGATAGAAAATTATAAAATATTAAAACAAAAAGTGATGAAAATCGAAGACATAAACTATGTAACAGCCAGGACCTCCCTGTCTCCAACATATAATGCTGGGATAAAATAAATCTAACTACTTTGCAATATTCCGCCACATGCAAATTACCCAACTCTCGTATTTATTCATGAACATAACCGCCTTCCAAACCCACTTAAAATTAGGCCGAAAGAATAGAGAAATAATTTTGAAAATAGAATCATTTCTACCGGTGTAATGGTTGTGCCATTACACCAAATTATTTATGTCTACCCACCACCGTTGTTTGAATGACGTATACCTACCCGCAGCAAAGGGGAAGAGGCGAAATTAAGTTGATCATTTAAACTATTAGGGTTCAAGAGTCTATGTTTGTAGATTTCTAATTGTTCCAAAACCGAAAGCCTCAGTCCTTTGTTGCAGGTGTGCAGAACGTCAGAAGTGTGTGGATTAGGTAGGGAGTGACCGGAGTCTAACAAATGTTTTGAGAAATGCGACCGCTCTGGGCGATTGTTTCTAAAAGCTGATATATGTTCTTTATACCGCGTTGCGAAACTACGGCCGGTTTGGCCAATATAAACTAGTATTTTTGATCTAAGATAAACACCCTCACATTCCCCACAGCTTAAGCCTATAAACACCTGACTTCCTGTCATCTCCAATTTTCTCCTTAACATTGTAAATGTTTCTCCGGATAGTGTTGTTCGTTCTAAACACGACATAAATTAAAATTATGTTTACGTAAAATTTTGGCAACTTTATTAGATATCGGACCTAAATAAGTTAGACTAGTTCTATACCGATGGACGTCACGATCCGGGGGAACAGCATATAGTAAACTGAGCGTAATTGAAGGTCGCCGTCTTCCAACTAAGCTGTCCACGAGCTTGGTACTGTAACCATTAGATTTAGCAATTTGATAAATAATATTTAATTCGCGGTTAAAATTTATTTGAGAAAGTGGAACCGAAAATAGCCTGTGAACATAGCTGTGGAAGGCGGCAAGCTAGTGCTGCCAAGGATGAGAGGAAGTATGATGATGATGAATGGGTTTGCAAAAGATCGGAATTCATGCCCATCCTCATGTCTAGTAATAGTCAAATCTAAGAAATTTATGGACCTATCCTTCTCTAACTCGAGTTTGAATTTGATTTTAGGGTAAACACTATTCAAATGAGATAAGAAATCCGTAAGTTCCTCATCGGTGCCCGCCAACACAATATATCGTCAACGTACCTATAATAATAATGGATGGTTTTGTTATCTACAATGTAACTATTTTCAAACCTATCCATAAAAACATCGGCCAGAAATGGGCTCAAAGGAGAACCCATCGCCAGTCCATGCTTAAATAAATAGTACTTGTTGTTGAATTGAAAATAGTTTTGGTTCATGCATAAAGAAGAAGCCGATTAGCTTAGCCGCCTCCCCTGGATGTAGACGCTGTTTTTTTTTAAAAGAGCTTTAAGTATTGATAAACATTCCTCGTAAGGGACATAAGTAAACAAGTTATAGACATCCAGTGAAAGCAACCTTGCATTAGGGGGAAGCTTGATATCCCGTATACGATTGATTTAGTCAGTCGTATTTTTAAGACTAAAACGAGGCGAAAAGGCAGTCTTCCCCCTAAGGACGTTATTAAGTGATTTTGCTAGATCATATGACGGGGAACCGATGCTGGACACCACCGGGCGGATAGGGACGCCTTCCTTGTGGATCTTTGGCAAACCGTATAATATTGGAGGTTGTGGATTCATTGGTATAACCTTGTCGTATTTCCCATTGTCAAAAACAAAACGGGTACTTTTAACAAATTCTTTCAAATCGTTAGAAAACTTTTTAGTGGGGTCCGATCGTAGCACCACAAAGTCGTCGGTCTGTAGAACATCATCGACTTTCTGGTTATAGTCATCACGCTCCAAGACAACAATACTGTTGCCTTTATCGGAGTCATCGGAGTTAGCGATGACCAAACCAGAGCCGATAATCTTCCGCCGCAACGACCCAAAGAGAATACAATACTACAACGACCCTGCGGTAACAGAATCGGGAGAGGGTCTGTCTGTCTGTGTAAGAATGATTTAATATGATGGGATACTAAGTTTTTGATACTATCTTTAGAATCAGACTTACTAAGGATAATAGCAACCTCTGAATCCACGCCAAGTGTTTCCAGTGACCTCTCATTGATTTTGCGGGGGATATTATACTTAAAGCCTTTATTTAATAGACTCATTTCATTGTGTGTGAATTGAGTACTACTAGTGAGATTCGTAACGCGTGGATGAAATGAAGAGGTCCCTGAATCCTGATTTGTCCTACCCCTAGTTAACTTGTTGATTTTATCACTAATTGCCGTAGGTACCTCTTATGTACCTCCATCGACGCGGCTTTTTGTTCACCTTTGAGCCCATTTCTGGCCGATGTTTTTATGGATAGGTTTGAAAATAGTTACATTGTAGATAACGAAAACATCCATTATTGTTATAGGTACGTTCACACAAAGAGAATACAATACTATCACAGATTAATAAATAGGTACGTTGAAGATATATATATTTTTTTATTTATTTATTTATGTACACAGTATAAACATTATTGTGAATGGAAACCAATGATGTTATAGTAAAAAATCATTGATGGAAACATTATATACATGTATATAGAGGCACCATTTATCTCTAAAGAGATCTCTTTCAATGGGCCTGATAGAGGAGACTTGAGTTCAATCAGGTACTGGTGTGTGTGCAGGTTAATACAGTTATTCAGGTTAATCAACTTACATACACTTTAACTACATAAATACATACATATTAACTTATCATAAATATAGATACATAAACATACAGATTGTTAAGGAAGGGAAGCGAGATAATGTTCCTTCACTCTATTCTTGAAAACATGTACAGTTTTGCAGTTCCTTATATCTACCGGCAGAGCGTTCCACAGCCTAACAGCATGTCTGTACAAAAAGAGTAGGAGAAAAAGTCGGATTTATGGGAAGGACAGTTGAGGCGGTAGGAGAGGTGAGGCCGGCACGATTCATCTGATGCGCGCATCAGTGTGAATCGCTCCCGCAGGTAGAAGGGCATGAGGGATTGTGTAGGACATGGAAGAGGAGATATAATAACCGAGTATTCCTACGAAGGCGGATTGGGAGCCACTTGAGTTCCTTGCGAAATTGTGAGACATGGTCATACTTACGTAAGTTAAAAATATATCGAATACCTAAATTTTGCAACCCCTCAAGTTTGTTTAAGAGCTCCTCAGTAGCATCCAGACAGCAAGCATCCGCGTAGTCTAAGATGGGCAGAATCAGGGTTTGGGCCAGTGAAATTTTGGTTTACTGAGCCAGAAAACTCTGGAGGCTAACTATATTGTTGTGCTGGCGGGGCACCGATGTGGAACTTACGGATTTCTTATCTCATTTGATTAGTGTTCACCCTAAAATCAAATTCAAACTCGAGTTAGAGAAGGATATGTCCATAAATTTCTTAGATTTGACTATTACTAGAAATGAGGGTGGGCATGAATTCCGCATCTTTCGCAAACCCACTCATACTGACACTGTAATTCCCGCTACTTCCTGTCATCCTTGGCAGCACAAGCTGCCGCCTTCCACAGCTATGTTCACAGGCTATTTTCGGTTCCACTTTCTCAAATAAATTTTAACCGCGAATTAAATATTATTTATCAAATTGCTAAATCTAATGGTTACAGCACCAAGGTTGTGGACAGCTTAGTTGGAAGGCGGCGAGACTCAATTACGCGTAGTTTACTATATGCTGTTTCCCCGGATCGTGACGTCCATCGGTATAGAGCTAGTCTAACTTATTTAGGTCCGATATCTGATAAAGTTGCCAAAATTTTACGTAAACATAATATTCATGTCGCGTTTAGTACGGACAGGACAACACTATCCGGAGAAACATTTGCAATGTTAAGGAGAAAATTGGGGATGACAGGAAGTCAGGTGTTTATAGGCTTAAGTGTGGGGAATGTGAGGGTGTTTATATTGGGCAAACCGGCCGTAGCTTCGCAACGCGGTATAAAGAACATATATCAGCTTTTAGAAACAATCGCCCAGAGCGGTCTCTTCCTACCTAATCCTCACACTTATGACGTTCTGCACACTTGCAACAAAGGACTGAGGCTTTCGGTTTTGGAACAATTAGAAATCTACAAACATAGACGCTTGAACCCTAATATTTTAAATGATCAACTTAATTTCGCCTCTTACCCTTTGCTGCGGGTAGGTATACGTCATTCAAACAACGGTGGTGGGTAGACATAAATAATTTGGTGTAATGGTTGTGGGTAGAAATAAAAAACCTTAGAATATAAATAGGTGCGGTTTACGAGTTGTGGCTCATTCGGTCGCCGTGCACCGAGCCATCGACATCTCCTGTGGCCCCCGTTCAATAATGGTTACAATCCGACAATCGGACATATGCTGTCACTGATAATTAGACAATTTTTCTGTTAAAATAATTATTTTTGAAAAGAAATTATTTCAGCGAATTTATTTATAATTATGAAAGACTTTAATAAAATATTAAAAAAGAACAACCCGGGAATCGATCCCGAGACTCCAGTGTCAAAAGCCGATGCACTACCGACCACGCCATCGAAGCAGTTAAAATAAATAGTAAACATGTAGCTACATTATTCATGAGATCTATATACACAACTTTTTAGGGTTCTGTACCTAAAGGGGGTAAACGGGAACCCTATTACTGAGACTTCGATGTCCCTCCGTCTGTATTGAGCTGTATCTCATGAACCGTGATAGTTAGAAAGTTGAAATTTTCACATTATTATGACGTATTTCTGCTGCCTCTATAACAACAATAAAAAGAATATAATACAATTTTAAAGGGGCTCTCATACGACAAACGTAACTTTTTTCTTAATATTAATAACAGCAACAGTTAGATGTATAAAATATTCACAGAATATAATTTAAATATAAATCTATATATTTAATACGACAATTCGTCTGTCTGTCTGTCTGTCCGTCCGTCGCGTTTTTCAATGTAAATTGATTTTTGCATGAAATATTAAAACTTTTTTTTTTTATATTTGAGGAGATACAAAGTTCGCCGTGATAACTAGTAATTACTTATTATAAAACAAAAAGAGTATTTTGTGACTAAGGTAATTTTGGTAGCTAATGATCGGTTGTTTCACAGTAAATCTATAAGACAATTTGGCGTATGTACTTGGTAACTAACGGTGACAATATCTCAGCGTCGAGTTCGAATCTCAGTGATTGAGATACTTTTTGGGCTTTGTTGTTAAATTGTTACCTACCTCTTTTAAGGTTATCGCACTATCAATAGGTTAAAACTAAATAATATTAACAGTTTAGTGTAAAATTACAGACATAATACCCAAACCCAATAGTTATGCATATATCCTCGAGGGGATAGGCAGAGGGATAGGTATAAGTGTTATCAAGTTTAAGTTAGGTACATAAAATAAAACTTTTGTTAAATAGTTTAATTATTGAGTAGGTACCTAATCTCTATTTAATATTTTTTTTTTGTTTTTTGCTTGTAGGGTTGTCACATTAATTAATATATCAATAAATTAAAAATTTATTTTATTTCTAGATTTTTTAGATTATTGACTCGCAATTTACTTAGTAATAGATTAACGTTATTATATTATACTATCTGCATTAGCCAAAACACAAGTCTTCTCTTCACATTTTTGCGAAGTTGCCCTCTGTATGTACATAAATATATATACATACTTAATACATACCACGTTGCTGTTAAGAAAATTGCATAGAAACGAAAGAAATTTTCATTTTACCATACAAAATTTCTTCTATTGAGACAATTTTGGCAATTTTGGAAAATTTTGGCATTGTAAGTGCAGAATATTAGCAAGAAGTACAGTGAACAATAATAATTATAAAATTTGCAAGCTTATGATTATGAAGGCAAAGGCTAATAATCCTAAACAGCAATAGACTTGCTCTATTACGTGGAACCAACAAAATGTGATGCACTTCTGCCTACTATGTCTATCATTTTATGACCGTAATATCTCAGAAGTAGTAATATTTGGACAGCCCCACACTGCTAACACACGTTTAGTATGTTCATCCATATATCGTTTTTTTTATATAAATACATTCTTACAACTTCAATATTCAAAATATGATTTCGCGACAGAGGGTAAAGCTCCTATCAGAAATGTCCGACAATTCTACAAATATGTCATGACGTCATGACAATTTTCTGTTCAATAAAGCAGATTGGACAAGTTTTTCACGACAAAATTGTCGTAAACCCGTCGCTCAAAAAGTTTTATTGAACAGAAATATGTAGGAATATCGTGACAATGCGACATATTTGTAAATTTTCCACCATGACAATTTTGTCGCCTGTAAGTTTTATTGAACAGAAAAATTGTCATGGCGTTTTTATATTCAGCTCAACAATATTGTCAACCAACAATTGTCAAATAAATTTGACTGGTGTTTGGTAGTGGTGACAGACATATGTAAAGTTTTATTAAGGTTGCGCTATTTAGCGGCTCAAACTCGTTGATAGGTATTGCTCGGGAGCATGCTGTTTCACCTCAGCGTGTAAGAAAGAAACAGCATCAGCGATGAGCAGTGCAGACGTATGCGCGCACACGTATAATAGCAGGCTCATCATGTCACACACGACACAGCACACGCACACATGTTCAAGTTCATTGAAGCGAGCCAGGCGAGCCAGGCGTGCCGCCCGCGCGCGGCCTTCCTGTCCACTCTCGCGCGGGATGTATACAATGTTGACCCAAAACGTAAATCAATCACCGAACTCTTTCGATTATCTTTACAACAGAAAAATGTTACCAACCTAACTAGGTATACCTATTTATTGTCTAATTACCTGGTTTTATACTGACTTTGAACTTACACTGCATAGGTATACTACGTAAAGCGCCTAGCACAGAATTTGGTAGGTAGTTAGGTACTAATTACCTATAGCTAAGTATTCTGTGCTACTAGGTAAGTACTATTATAAATAAGCTTATGTGAAAGTTTATGAAGATGGATGTTTGACTATTTCAAAACTAGGTAGGTTCCACCCTAGGTACCTATTCTGTGTTGATGATACATCCAGTATTTCGGTTGACTACCAACTACCACACCACCGAACACCGTCTGACCTGCACCTGATAACTTTCCGGGAAGATTGACAGCATCTTACCAGTTTCTCCCACTGCCTCTTTCCAACTGCCGCTACCACTACACCCAGTTCGTGACGCACCTGCCGACCCACCATACCTTCGCACCGGCACTGCTACCTACCGCATGTCTGCTACCTTCACAAATTCTACAGCGTTGTTCTGGCCACATGAAGCACCTGCCGCACACGTCACCTACTGGGCACAGCGGTACAGGGCAGTCTTAATCCCCTTCTATATGTAGGTACCTACCGAGTATCATTTACCTTTATACCTACCATGCGATTGCGAACGTACCTAACTACCTACTAACTCACTACCCCGAAAATTAGTGTAATAATACCTAGGTAGGTAATAAACTCTGGTTTGCCAGTGACGCCGACGTTAAAAATAAAAAAAAGGTAGGTAATAAATATAATATATTATAACGAATATATAAATAATATGTATCTACCTATGCTAACTTTTTCTCATATAATTTTACAATATGAAACACAATAACTATGGTCTTGGCCTGGACTCGAACCTGTGACTGCCTTTCCAGGAAGAGCGTTCTACCCACTGACCAAGACCCCTCTAGTCACAGGTTTTCTGCTAGAGAAATGTTCCTAGTTATATTAGGGTAAGTACCCCACGCGCACAGATGGCCATAGTCCGCCACGTAGTAGTTACGTAAATAACTAATAATAACGCAGCGAGAGTTAAAATACAAACGAGCTAAAGAAGCCGTAGCAGCAAACTGAACTCTATTAGAAATAATTTGAGCGTGTGGGTACGTGAGAAGTAAAATAACACAATTGCACATGTGTGCGTGTGAGATAAAAGATAAAAAATCAAAAGGCCTTTCGTGAATTTCTACACACCCGTTTTACGATGAATTATCGCTACTTCGCATTCACACGATTCTCCCCCGTGCGGTGCGGGGGGTGCGGTCGGAGGAACACTCACACGCACACATGTGCAATTGTGTATTCTGAAAAAAGTACTGCATGTATCGATTTAGAATAAGTTTTCTGAACTCTTCGAGGGTTAAATTTTGTCGTCACGATTTTAGTTTTTGAGATTTTACACTCCTTATAGCCCTTATTTACACAGAAAATTAATTAAAAATAAGGCAGAAATTGCTAATGTTTATTGGCTTATATCTTTTTAATGGTTCATAATTATACATTTTTAAAACCGTACCGACACAGTTAATGATTAGGCAAGACGATAAAACTTTAAAATTTGTTTGTAGGATGTCAAATAGATGAGGTATGGTCTCCAGAAGTTTCTATGGACAAAGTAGCGGGTAGCTCCGCCTTAAACGCGTTTTCGACAGCGACAAATTTGTCACAGATTACCTGTCGGTTTTTGACTTATTTGTCGCGTTTATTGAACAGCCTCAGCGTGACAATTTGACAATTAAGTCTATATTTCTGCTGCAATTATGTCGACTTGTAACGTTTATTGTACAGGGCCCACAGGATGATGCCCCTGGTTGGGGGCGAAACACATCGAGATTTTTTATTATTTTTTGTACGATAACACAACTCTCATATTTATTCTATTTTCAAAATTAGTTCTCTATTCTTTCGGCCTAATTTTAAGTGGGTTTGGAGGGCGGGTATGTGCATGAATAAATACGATAGTTGGGTAATTTGCATGTGGCGGAATATTGCAAAGTAGTTAGATTTATTTATTTAACTATGGACTTCCGAAAAGTAACGCCTGATAGTATTAACTTTAAAAAAATGCTGGGTTCTTTAAGTGAAGCGTGAAAGGGCACATCATTGGCCACTTTCAATAGTAGGTACGATAGTAGATAGCGCACAGTAGGTACACAGTAGGTACCTACTGTGCGCTATGAAAACGGCACCCAATATATAGATGTTTCGCCTTGGCTTTCCATCAGTAGGGGCAGCAAATGTCGGTAGAGAAAATGTCGATGACGTAAGCTGTTCAATACACACATTTTTTGAAATTTCCGGCCATTTCATTACTTATCGACAAACTCTTCCTACCGCCATGCTCGCCCTGCAGGCGGGTGACTCTAAAATAAAACAATAATTAAACAGCTTAACCTAACTAGTTGGTGCTTATGATTTAGTACCTAATGGGACAGCTGGAGCCTTGAAGTTGCAGATTATTGAACTTTGTAGAGTAACCTTTTTATTACTAAAGTAGAAATTAGAGTTTTCGGGATATATTCCATGCGTTGTGATTTTGTGATCAATTTAGGGGACTTGCAACCGTATTTATGTAAACTGTTAATTTGGTTGTAAAAACGACACTTAAATTTTATTTGTCTGTGTAGATTACAAGAAAAAGAAACATGATAAATGTACATAATGAAAATAATATTATGTATTATTCTTGTGGGAGCTTGATTTATATCTATGTATGTGGGAGTTTTTATTTATATTTTTTTTTATTGATGTTATTTTTTGACTGTTAATTTGTTATGATTCGTTTGTTTATTTAGCTGTACATTTTATTATAATATCTACGTGATAAATAATTATTAATATAAAACAATTTTACATAGGTATGTACCTATAGATGCATATTGCTCTGCAAGCTTTTAATGAAATTGATTGGTACTGTAATGTAGTAGTTAATGAAGTCTCCTTTTAGTAAAATTGACTATCTACAATATTTTCGATACTTTCCCTCCACGTGGCATGATCTTGTTGGTCGATCTTCTTGTACTGTTCTATTTGCCAGGACAACGCCTCAACTACGTTAGTACAAATCTCTAATCTGTGACCTACGCCACCTTGCTAATGTAATGTCCCCTCCAAAGTCTAAATTGGGACTGATTTTGAAGTGTGACTTAATCATTAAGTAGGTAGATTTGTGTTCTTCACTTCAGTTATATTGAATACTTAGTTATGTAAAGGGAGAAGTAGGTACACAGTTTAAAACAGAGATTGTTGCTAGCTACACGGTTTAAAACCAACAGTGTTCAAAAGAATGTAAGAGTATGATGTAATTTGGTTTAAAACAATTGTCTACACGATGTAATTCTCCGTTTCAAACAGCAGTTTTAAACTGTCTATTTCTCCCTTCGTTTGTAGCAATTATTGTCCGGAGGTAACGGGAAGCCTTGAGCCGCTAGCCCAGCGCCGAACAATTGCTTCCTTAGCCGCGTTCTACCGTATTTACCACGGTGAGTATTCTGAAGAGTTCTTCAACCTGATCCCACCCTCTCTCTTCCGATCCCGAACAACGCGTGCCGGGTAGAGATGTCACTCTCACACGAACCGAGCGTTTTAACCGTTCTTTTCTCTGCCGAACGATGGTGGCCTAGAACGCACTACCTGCGAACTTGTTCCTCCCACATATAATCCTGGGTTCTTTAAGCGAAGCGTGAAGAGGCACATTACTAGGTCGTCAAGGTCCACTCTATAGTATTTCTGTGTACTATGAGAGTCGCCCACGATCGCCAGACATCACCACAGCTCACTATCAGGCGAGCGGCGTCAATTTGTCGACCCATATATGTAAAATAAAAATTAGGAGGTAAATGACGGCGAAAATCAAATTATATAGGTATAATCATACCCTGCTACAATTGTACCCGGTCTACCCTACATTTTATATAGGTACGCAAGTGATTGCTGTGTCAGACTTAAGATTTAATGACACCATAAATTACCCCAATGGTGTGTTCTAATCAAATTACGTCCGACCTGAAAATACACATGTTTTGTTCGATTATGACCAGTAATGTTCACTAATACCACAGTCACTCTAAAGATCATGTGTTAACTTTACCTATACCTTTTAGGTACTATGCTGATACTTAATGCATATGCAAATCCTAGATCCTATCCTACTAACTATATCAATACGAATTTTGCATAGATGGATGTTTTGTTACGTAGGTAGGTACTGTTTTACGCACGGTCAACAACGTGTCTATTTTTAATAGACCGTTAAAGGCCGTCGACATAATAAGGGGGTACCTACCTTGTGTTGTGTCACTGTTTCAATA
This sequence comes from Nudaria mundana, assembly GCA_963556515.1. Lineage (NCBI taxonomy): Eukaryota > Metazoa > Arthropoda > Insecta > Lepidoptera > Erebidae > Nudaria > Nudaria mundana. The sequence goes on along the minus strand of OY748289.1, from coordinate 7,556,967 downwards.
ATTCAAGAAGTGTCCCTTCGTCCAGCATACTCACCATGGAATCCTGATATTTCATGAATGCCAACAAATTGTTCTGAAATAGTGCTAATTAGTGCCCAAAGGAAAAAAATAGTGCTCTTATACTTACGAAATTACATCCATAGTTCGATGAGTATGCTGGACGAAGGTTTCGTCCAGCATACTCACCTCCGTTTGTGGAATCTGTAGACGTGAAGCGTCATCATACTTCAAAAAATTGTGCCCAAATAGTGCCAAATGGTGCCCAAAAAGAAAAAACCGGTGCTCTAATAACTCCGGAGGCTCCGGAGGCTTCGGCGTAAAACCTACGCCCAGCATACTCACTTCACTACGCGAATACCGAACGAGTTATACATATGTACAATTTACGGCTTAAAAAATTGTGCTTGAAATAGTGCCCAATATCAGTCTGATTTTCGCTTGACTTTTGACCTAGAAAACCATTACATTTAATTGTAAACTTCTACATACCAACGTTAAATGAGGTATGTACAGTCGTTCACACATGTTTTTGGATAAAAATATTAAAAATTCTAATTGTAGGCGGTTATGTGATTGGGAATAATTATGGTATTTTCTCACATATCAAAAACTAAATGCTAATTTAATTTATTTGAATTTTTATTAATTAATTTATTTTTATTTTTTTAAATAAATGAAATTGTAAGCGTAAATGAAGTCTACTCGTATTACTTCATTGATTGTAGGGTGAAATATTTCCCAAAAAAAATGTCTGGGCACTAATAAATGTACTTACTTACTGATTCGTGTGTGACTTACTACACAATTATATAAATATAAATAATGACATCCCCAAGACAGATTACTTAATTAAACAAACAACAGCTGTTTAGTTTTGCAGCCCACTAGCCAAAAACCGGCGTTATTATAACCAGTGAGGCGATGAAGTAAACAAACGAAATGTTCCAGAAAACGAAGAGGGTGTACGCACCGATTGTCCTGTAATACAATACTGACCCATATCTCCTTCAAAATACAGGTCAGTCTTGCTTAAACTATAATCGTCAGATGTTAGAGAAGCGCCATCTATTTGAACATAAACGTACCAACTCATTTTCGAAATAGAGGTCAATTTCGTAAACTTAATACATACTCCGTGGTTTAGTGTAATAACAGCGACATTATTTTTCAAGCAAATTTCACTTCATTTAATATCTTAATCTTATTAACTAGTATCATAATTAGTAACATTTTAAATAGTAACATATTAAACATTTGATTACCTACACATTAGGTAATCAAATGTGTAATACAATGTGTATGGCTAATCTCCGGATCTACTGAACCGATTTTAAAAATTCATTCAGAATTACTCTCGAGTGCTATAGGTAGACTATAAATTATATTGATATCATGTTTAAATGTGCCGAGATACCACGATAGGTATATAGTATAGTAGTAGTAGTATAATGGTAAACAATGTTTGGAAATTTTATTTAACTTAACTAATTCTACAAAATAGTCCGCTATAAGTACTATATCTCTTTCTTTTATATTGTAGTAGATATATATGCTTTTATGTTTTAATAAAGTATTTTTCAGCATGTTCATTTTTGAATAGCTACGAGGGTGGATTGAAAAGTAATCGGCCTAACCAAGAAAATAAAAACATAATAAATGAAATATATTTTTATTTTTCAACGTAATCACCATCAAGTTCAAGGCACTTTTGCCATCTTCCCTTCCAAGCATTCAGCCCGTTGAAAAAAAAAAGATTCTTCCTTAGAGTCAAAATATGCGTCTACTGCTGCTTTGACCTCGTCATTTGTCAAAAATCTTTAACCTCCCAAGTGCTTTTTTAGGTTAGGGAACAGAAAAAAGTCTGACGGTGAAGATCAGATCAGGTGAATAAGGTGGATGCGGTAATAGTTCAAAGCCACAGTTGTGAATTTCTGCCATTGATTGGACAGACGTGTGAACACGAGCGTTATCTTGATGAAACAGGACTTTACTTCTGATCATTCCTGGACGTTTTTCTTTTATTTCTTCTCGTAAACGACGTAGGTAGTAAGGTGCAGTAATAATCAGAGTTTATAGTCTGACCCCTTTCAAGATAATCAACCATAATCACATCCTTCGAATCCCAGAATACTGAAGCCATCACCTTACTTGACGACAAAATCGACTTAGCCTTTTTGGGGGGTGGTGAACCAAGACTTTTCCACTGTTTTGATTGTTGTTTTGTTTCCGGTGTACAGTAATGAACCCATGTTTCGTCCATAGTAACAAAACGATTCAAAAAATCACATTCATCAGCTTCAAATAACTCCAGTCGCGTGCAATAGTCAAACGCATCCTTTTTTGCTCAACTGAAAGCAGTCGCGGAACCCACCTCGCAGACACCTTGTGGAAACCCAACACGTTGACTATTATGCTTTGAGTACGTTCATAAGAGATGCCTATAAACTCGGCTATCTCTCTAATTTTCAATCTGCGGTCTCCCATAATAAAGTCGAGTATTTTTTAACATTTTCGTCAGTAGTGGACGTCGAAGGCCTTCCAGAGCGGGGTTCGTCTTTCACACTCTCTCTACCACGCTTGAATTCTGTTATCCATTTTTTGACTGAATATGAAAGAGCGTTTTTTTGGATGAATATGAAAGAGTGCAATCCCCTAATGTACTGACCATATCATCGTGGATGGCTTTTAATGACAGCCCCTTCTTATGGAGGTACTTAATGACGGCACGCTGCTCGATTTGCTCCATTTGCGGAAATGATGTCAAATTGCTTTGTTAATAAATTTATAAAATTAAAACTAATTATCGCACACGTTTCAAACTTCACACAATAAACAGGTTTGAACTGAACTAAATAATGTGGTAGATTTTGATTTTTAGAACTAAATGGATCAGTGTTAGGCCGACTACTTTTCAATCCACCCTCGTATTTAAATAACAACATATTAATGCTTATCAAAACAAGTTATTTTATGTTCACAAGCATATCACAGAGATACTATTAATTTGCCCTTTACCTACAGTATAACAATTATTGGTCATGTAGTTTCGGAGATAATATAAAATATAAATTGCTGCATACCGCTCTAGAACAAAATAACGCTTTGTGCGTTTCATGCATTTATCCATCGGCAAATAGTTGTTTTATTTCCATCTCATCTACCCGTATCTTTTAAAGTTTTAAACGATTGAACCGATTTTCATCACACATAGCTAATTCACCTTACAAAAAAAAAGAAATCCAAATCGGATCATCCGTTCGGGAGCTACGATGCCACAAACACACACACAAAAACACAGACACGTCAAATTTCCGTCGTTTTTGCGTCGGGGGTTAAAAAATTGTTATACAAAATGTAAGTTATTACAAAGTTCAAAACTTTGTAATAACTTACATTTTGTATAACAATTTCGACTGTACTAAAACGAATGTTATGTAAAAGTTTACAATTAAATGTAATGTTTTTCTAGGTCAAAAGTCAAGCGAAAATTGGACTGATATTGGGCACTATTTCAAGCACAATTTTTTAAGCCGTAAATTGTACCTATAGATTGTTCGGTATACGCGTAGTGAAGTGAGTATGCTGGGCGTAAAACCTACGCGCAGCATACTCACTGAACGAAGCCTATAACTTCGGAGTTATTAGAGCACCGTTTTTCTTTTTGGGCACCATTTGGCACTGTTGGGATATTGAGGAGAAAGGTGCTTAAATGTAAGTATTTGTTAGGAAATAGTAAAAGAGATGTTACTGTCACGAGTGTTTATATTCAAGTAACTAGGTAAATAACAAACATTAAAATATCGAATAAAAGAATATGTCAAATAGAATATGCCTAATATAAAAGAAAAATTACTTATAAAGAGTCTGCACTACAAGAGATTAGACTATCTACAACAGCCGCCCTTAATCGATGTTGTGCCTGACATCAGCAAAAGAAAGTTAAGTTTCTAGTCTTAAACTAATAGTACACCTTTTGTGCACCATAGGCCCAAGTGGCTTAGTGAGGACATCTGCAGGCATGTCACTACTTTTTACATATTCTAAGGTAACAACATTATTGGATACCTTTTCCCTAATAAAGTGAAACCTAGTATCAATATGCTTCGTCCTGCTGTGGTGTATAGGATTCCGAACGAGATTGATGGCACTCTGGCTGTCAGACGCTAAGTTAACTGAAGTAAGTTTACCTGTTATTTCATAAATAAAGTGACGTAGATAACAAGCTTCCTTAGTGGCAGACGCTAGTGCCATATATTCGGCTTCCGTAGATGACAAAGCAGTCGTAGGCTGCTTCTTTGACTCCCAGGATACTGGTCCTCCACCTAACTTGAAGGTGTAGCCAGTATACGACTTCCTGTCTATCGGACAGTTTGCCCAATCGGCGTCGCAAAAACCTTCTAAAGGTTCTCCTCTTCTCCTGTAAACCAAGGAATAGTTTAAAGTACCCTTCAGGTACTGTAGAACCCTCTTTGCAGCATTCCAGTGTTCCTTCGTAAAACACGTATTAAACTGACTTAAGAGTCCTCCTATTAAATTTTACCGTTTTCGCTGATTTTACAGACGTGTTTTTACACTGAAAATACTGTATTTTTATAAGTTTTAATGCACAACATGAAATATCATTTCAATAATGATCTAATAAGTGAGCTACTTTCTTATTTTTGTCATTAAATTTTGATTAATCGACCTAAAACAATCGGTAGTTTTTCGTATCTCTTGCTGGAAGAGGTCTGGAATATCACAAATTCACTAATCGTTTTGACGTCTAAAAAGTATTACAAAAATACAGTGTATTCTTGTAAAAGTCATCTATCAAATGTATGGATTACCTTTTATCACTTTCATAAATAAAAATTGAGTAAACAAATATTTAAGTTAGTCAAATTTTAGAGAAAATGGGCAATGAATTGGTTCTTATTTCGGCTACATAAACCTCTCGTTCATAAAATTAAAACAACATAAATAAACCTTGGTTCAAAATCAATCCATTTCCAATAAAAAGAAAGCTAAATAATAAAAAATAGGCTGTAAATAATCTTTTAAAAACACCTAAATTTCGCTTTATAATACTCGACGCATGCCTCAAGTAAGCAGTCCGCGCCAAGCGCTTACAGGGAGAGGACGTGTCGCTCTGCGCGCCAAAATTCGACGCCGTCTACAGACGAATATAGCGTGGCGTGAGATTTTGATACTTTGGTAATATTAGTTATTATTTTGTGATGATTAGGCTTCTTTTTAAATACAACAAGTGATTATGTAGAATGTATTTATCATTGTTTTTGTTAAAAAAAGCTGTTATATTTTATAAAGCTGGATTACTCACTCACTCACTGACACAATTTTATTGTTCTCCTTGATGGTGGAGGGGAAGGTACCTATGTTTTTTTTGCAGAAATGTAAAGGGGGTTCGGGGACCTAGGGAAAATTCCGAGTTTTTAAGATTTGCCCTCCAGTCCCCCAAGGGGGGCTCCCGAGTACAGTCAAACTGAGTAATAATTTTATAGAAGTAGTTTTTTATTTTATTTTTTTTGTATTGGGTTCGCCAATTTGACACCACCCGCCTGGGAGTAAGTCGTAACGACGTCAAGCGATTGTGGGTCACTCGCAGCACACTATACTATAGAGAGTGGCCCTCAGCTTGACGACCTACTGAACCCAGGATTATATGTGGGAGGAAACACGTGCACAGGCAGGGCGTTCCAGGCCAGTATTAAACGTTCGGTTCTCGCGAACATGTACCTACTGTGTGGGAGTGGCATCTCTGCCCGGCACGCGTTGTTCGGGATCGGAAGGAAGATGGGATCAGATTGAAGAGCTCTTCAGAATGCTCGCCGTGGTAAATACGGTAGAATGCGGCCAAGGAAGCTATTGTTCGGCGCTGAGCTAGCGGCTCAAAGCTTCCCGTTACCTCCGGACAATCTATAATACGGATAGCTCGACGCTGCATAGCGTCGAGAGCGTCCAGCAAATACTTCGCGGAGCCATCCCAGAAGTGAGAGCAGTATTCGACGCAAGGTCCAATCTGAGTCTTGTACAGCAGACACCTCTGATGCAGTGTAAAGAATCGCTTTACCTTATTCAGTATTCCTAGTTTCCACGGAGCTAGCCCTATACATCTTTCGATGTAGTTTTTATTATTGAGCTCTTGACGAACGTCTATGTCAAGGATCTCAAGGTTGCCCTTCATTGGTAATAATGCATGAAAGGGGATTTCTTCGCTGTAAATGCACACGCCTGCAATGTGCTGTCATCTGCATAACAATGAATGTTCCCGAGGGATAGCATATCATTGATTTGCAGAAGGAAAAGAGTTGGTGACAGCACGGACCCCTGCGGCACCCCGGTATTGTTCCTCGATACATATATACATAACCGGGGCAACACAGGTAAGGCGTGTTGTCAGGGCGGCGTATTTGTGTCTCCGTGAGGAACGTCACAGCGGGCCGAGCCGTCTCAAGGTATGGTGGACGGCATCGAGGTTCGCATGGAGTCCACGCTCGAAAAGTGAAGCTGTGGGGTTTCCTGGGGCCGCTGTGGAACGTTTACTTATTTCTGTTGCACTGCCATTATAAATTTGAAGAAGAAGCGTGAAGACAGGGCGACATTTGGTGCAGCAGTAATAAGTGACAAAGCGCAGGGGCTAGCTTCGTCTGGAACCGTGTGGTTAGGTTGGAGCCGACCCGCCGGACGGAAGGGCTACCAAACCCCCCTGGTGCAAGGCCGCCGCTATCCCACACCGGTTACCACCCGGAGCGGCGATCCCACATCAGGATTATGCGCGAGAACATGTGGGGCAGCCTCCTGGTGTGGTTGGTCCCAGGCGGGCCCCATGACTGTGTTGCGGGCGGCCGCGGCAACGCCGTTGCTAAGGGTCTCCCTGGCCGGCGAATCGACCTACACCACCCACACTAAACTCCGCTTTGCCCCCACTGGTCCCATGCCTGCTGCACCATACATGGCCCTGGGCGCGGCGGTGCAGCTGTTGAACCCCTTACGCAAGCAGCCTGGGCTGGGTTACTTGTGGGGCTTTAGCACAGTTGCACGGTGGCACCCCCCGGACCAACACCCGGTACCCACGTAGGGACCGAAGCCACTTCATAGGTACCGTAAATTAACGAGCCTCGTCCGTTGATCAGCAGGTGCGCCACTAGCAGATGAGTTCGCTGGGGCCCTAAATATGTTGGTAGAGCCCCTTTGTATAGAGGAGGTCAAATGATTTTGATTAGGAAAAAAAATTAGCCCTCGCCCCCCCTTTGAGAGTGCAACGACAGAGGAAAGGTAGAGGAGTTTTGATTACGGGATCATACGAGTATAGAGGGTCTTTTCTTGAATTTAAGGAGAGAGAAAAAACACCCCCCCTCCTAGCCCTCTTTTCACCTCCCCCACACAAGACACTATTATTATAAAATGAAAAAAAAAGATCAAAACCATGTAATCGCCGTACCTACTGGCTGACCACCATCGGTAACTCCGGACTCACGCACAAAATGTGTCAAATACCTAATTCCGCCCGTTTCGATTCTGCATACGGACTCTTAAATAGCTTGTCGTATAAGCAATATCGGGGCGAGAATTCTGTGTGAGGTACATCAGGCTTCCAATCAAGTTTTGGTAGGGATAAGACTCACCAACATCACCATCACTTCTCTTCTCCATGCACTTTTTAATTAATGGAGTATTCACCGTCTTACATTCTCTCATATTGAACTTATCCAACAGCGATAAAATGTAATTTGCTTGATTTATTTTCACACTTTCGGAATCGCATTCAATTTGCAATCCCAAATACGATTTTAGTATTCCGAGATTTTTTAGTGAAAAATATTTCGACAAATCTTTCGTGACGACGTCACATGTCAAATCAGATTTATAGAAGACAATTATGTCATCGACAAAGACTCCCAAAATCACGAGTTCTTGACCAAAGAGGTTAGTTAGCTCCGAGGGAGTTCCTATGAAACCTATTTTTATAAGTGTTTCGTTTAACTTTTTGTTCTAAGCTCGTGGTGCCTGTTTAAGGCCGTATAATGATTTTATCAGCAAACAAACCTTGTTTTCCGTGCCTTTTTCTACGAAACCAAGGGGTTGTGCCATGAAAACTTCTTCTTCTAAATCTCCGTTTAGGAACGCGGTTTCGACGTCCAAGTGCTTCATTCTTAGGCCCATCTCTGCAGCTAGTACAAATAGAGTGCGCAGCGAAGAATGACGAATCACTGGTGTAAACGTCTCGTCATAGTCCACTCCTTGGACTTGATTACTCCTTGGACCTTTGACGACGAGTCTAGCCTTATATTTCGTGATGTTACCATAAGCGTCCTTTTTGATTTTATAAACCCATTTACATGGTATAACCTTTTTGTTTGGTTTATCTACTAAATCTCACGTATGGAGTTTAGTCAGGGATTTATACTCATCTGCCATTGCATGCTGCCATTTTCCAGCATCGTCGGCATGAGTAGCTTCATAATATGTCGTCGGTTCACCAGAATCGACCGATGACACATTGTACGTTAGGTTTTTTTTTATTTTTATATTTAGGTCGACAAATTGACGCCACCCGCCTGATGGTAAGCTGTGGCGACGTCTGGTGATTGTGGGCAACTCTCACAGTACATAGGAATACTATAGAGAGTGACCCTCAACTTGACAACCCAGTAAAGTGCCTCTTCACGCTTCGCTTAAAGAACCCAGGGTTATATGTTGGAGGAAACACGTGCGCGGGCAGGGCGTTCCAAGCCACCATCGTTCGGCAGAGAAACGAACGTTTAAAACGCTCAGTTCTCGCGAAGACGGTTTCCACGGTATGAGAGTGACATCTCTGCCCGGCACGCGTTGTTCGGGATCGGAAGGGAGAGGGTGGGATCAGATTGAAGAGCTCTTCAGAACACTCACCGTGGTAAATACGGTAGAACGCGGCCAAGGAAGCAATTGTTCGGCGCTGGGCTAGCGGCTCAAGGCTTCCCGTTACCTCCGGACAATCTATAATGCGAACAGCGCGTCGCTGCATAGCGACGAGTGCGTCCAGCAAATACTTCGCGGAGCCGTCCCAGAGGTGAGAGCAGTATTCGACGCAGGGTCTAATCTGCGTTTTGTACAGCAGACACCTCTGGTGCGGTGTAAAGAATCGCTTTACCTTGTTCAGTATTCCTAGTTTCCGCGAAGCTAGCCCAATACATCTCTCAATGTATTTAGTGTTATTGAGCTCTCGACGTACGTCTATGCCAAGGATGTCTAGATTATCATTCATTGGTAATGTTGCATTCTGAAGAGTGGGTAGGGGAAGGAAAGGGGATTTTTTCGCTGTAAATGCACACGCCTGTGTTTTGCGGGCATTGAACTCGACCAAGTTCTCGGCACCCCATTGGGAGATACTGTCGAGGTTACGGTTGAGATCAGCCACGAGTCGTCGTCTCTCCTCCTCAATCTCAGATCGCCCCGCCGTCGGACGAACCGAGTAACTCCCGTGCAGTGTGCTGTCATCTGCATAGCAATGAATGTTCCCGAGGGATAGCATATCATTGATATGCAGAAGAAAGAGAGTTGCTGATAGTACGGACCCCTGCGGTACCCCGGCATTCACTTGCAAGAAGCGAGAAGCCTGGCCATCGCAGAGGACCCGCACTCGGCGCTCGTTTAAAAACCTGGCAATCCAGCTGCACAGTTGAGGAGGTAGACCATATGCCGGAAGCTTGGAAAGGAGCGAAGCATGCCAGACCTTATCGAAAGCTTTGGCGATGTCCAGGCTAATAGCCAAGGACTCGCCGTACTTTTCCATAGCCCCACCCCATACATGCGTGACGAATGCCAGGAGGTCACCCGTTGATCGTTTTGGCCTGAAGCCATATTGCCGATCATTGATTAGCGAGTGATCCTCCAGGTATCGCATGAGCTGCTTATTGATAAGGAGCTCAAGCACCTTGCAAATGACTGAGGTGACAGCTATGGGTCGATAGTTGCCTGGATCGGAGCGATCCCCTTTCTTGGGGATCGGTTGTACGTTCGCCTCTTTCCAGACCTCCGGCACGAGCCCTGTAGAGTATGACAGGCGGTACAGACGCGTTAGTACTGGAGACAACTCAGCAGCACATTTTCGTAACACCACCGCCGGAATGCCGTCAGGGCCACTGGTTTTCCGCGTGTCGAGCGACGGCAGCAATATCAGGCATAGTGTGGCCACAGTTGGCGATGGCGGGGGGCTGCAGGCCACGGTCATCGACGCGGGAATTAGGCGCAAAGAGGTCTGCGAGCATGTCCGCCTTCTCTTGGGCTTTGTGAGCCAGTGATCCATCAGGAAAACGCAGTGGTGGCAGCGGTTGGCAAAAATTTGACTGTACGGCTTTGGCCAGTTGCCAGTATCCACGGCTGCCCGTGGGGTGGGATGTGAGCTCCTGACCAAGCCGCGCGACGCGCTGGGCATCCGCTCTCTTGAAGGCCCTCTTGCTGAACCTAGTGGCCCTATTGTACGCTGCTTTGAGGCGGTTCACATGAGGGTCACGTGTCGCCCGAGCCCTGACCCAGGCGCGATACGCCGACTGTTTTTTCTGGACAGCCTCGGCACATTCACGCCCGAACCAGGCGCGAGCTTTGCGGATGCTGGCGACATCAGTGAAAGGGATATAATATTCTATCCCTAGACTGATCTCGCCAGCAACGGCAGCAGCGCTATCCGAAGGCGCCTTCCCTACAAAGCAGCGTTGGCGCCACGGGACGGACGCAAAGTAATCGCGGAGACCGTCCCAGTCTGCCGACGAGTAGTGCCATAGTCGTCGAGTCATTTGTTCAGCACGAGCAGGCGGTGGCACTTGGAAGCTGGCGTGCACCACACAGTGGTCGGAAGTGCCCAGTGGGGCGCGTACCGACACACTGTACTCGGCTGGGCGACTCGTCAGCAGTAGATCCAGCAAGGCGGACGTGTGGTCTGACCTGTCAGGTATCCGGGTGATCCCCTGTACCATCTGGGTCAGCCCGTGGGAGAGAGCGAATGCATGGGCGGATCGTCCCGCATGATCGGTCCTAAGGGACCCCAGCCACTCAACGTGATGACCGTTAAAGTCCCCCAGGAAAACCAGGTCAGCGTTCGGGAACCGCACCTTCGCATCGTCAGCCATTTCGCTGAGGTATTCGAAAAGCCTTGTTGTCCCAGTGTCCCCTGTGTGGGAGCGATAGACACACACGTAGATCTGGCTCATAGAGCCATGATCCACGTGCAGCCAAAGGACGGAGTAGGAGGGGTTCTCTAGACAGCGCAACCGGCGGCAGCAGACATCCGCCCTAACGAACACGCACACTCCGGCTTTGTCGCGGAATTGTTCTTCAATGACATAACCCGGGTAACTATAGGTAATCCGGTCGTCTCCTATTTCTAGGGGGGTACCTCGGCTCGTGAATAGGTTGTTCCTCATTCACACTTGCTGACTCTACATCATCATCAGGAAAATCTTGCTGCTCTTCCATAATTGCTGCCTCTTCGATATTAATCTGATGTTCTGATGTAGATGATTCAGCCGCAGGACCGGTACTCTCAACGCAATCAAAAAATTGACAATCTTCTGTTTCCGGCTCCTTATCTTCAAATAATAATACGGAGTCTGACTGTACCACAGGCTCAGACTGCCGATGCTTCAACCCTGTAAAGCTATTTTCAAAAAAGGTTGCATCTCGGGACATGGATACTTTTCGTGGGTTAGACGGATCCCTAAAAATATAAGTATTAGGGTTTTCTGAATAACCGACAAAAATTGCTTCCTTTGCCTTTAAATCTAATTTCTTCCTATGACATGAAGGTATGTGAACTAGTGCTCTACATCCGAAAACTTTCAGATGACCAAGATCACTCCTACGGCCACACCACCTGTCATAAGGAATTTGCCCACCTAAGGCTCTGTGAGGTGACCTATTTTTTAGATATACGGCTACCCGGAAAGCGTCTTCCCAGTATGCTTTCGGCAGTGAGCTTTCAGCCGATAACGATCTCGCATTTTCAGTTATTGATCTGTGAGTTTGTTCAGCTACTCCGACTTGTTGAGGGCTGTACGGTGTCGTCATTTGATGCTCGATACCTTTTGAGTCAAGGTAATCGATAAAGTCCTTGTTGACGAACTCCTTGCCTCCGTCAGTCCTAACCGCTTTAATCTTTTTATCTAATTGATTTTCTACAAAGGTTTGAAAAAGACAAAACTTGGCATTCACCTCTGTCTTTGAAGAAATAAAGTAAGCAAATACCTTTCTTGTATAATCGTCTACTAAAGTTAACATATACTTATTCCCCTGAAAGGAGGTTGTAGACATAGGCCCACATAAATCAATATGAATCAATTCCAATGGCGAGGTAGCCCTATTAAATGCTACCTTCTTAAAAGGTTTTCTTGCTTGTTTGCCTTCTACGCAAGCGATGCAATTCGTTTTATCTACTACTTTAAACTCTACGCCTACCTCGTGATTCTTCAGTTGACTCATGCCTATACGACACAAGTGTCCTAACCTGTTGTGCCAAAGTTGGTAACTATTCTGACAACCAGAGTGCACATCCTGCGTCAAATAATTGTTCGCCACGTTATCGGGAACATTTACGGTACAATCAAGTACATACAGTCCACCACAGGGCGAGGCATGAAGAACGGAATCACCTGTAAAAACAAAATTACATCCACTTTTATCAAAAACACATATAAAACCCTTATCAACAGCTTTCTGTATAGATAACAGATTTGCTTTTAAATCAGGAATAAAAGCAACGTCACTGATTCTGTTGACAACGTTCTCTGGTGTATTTATTGAGACATTACCAATTCCGCAGCACTGTATTTTTAATTTCTCCTTCTTGCATCTCAGTGGACAGTCCGGCCTTTTATGTCCAGGTACTTTACAGTCGTAACACACTTGTTGTAAACGATTTGCTAAATTATTTGTTCTTTTATATTAGTCTATGTTTTTGATATTGCTTTTGGTGAAAATAAAACAAAAAGGATTATTACTGTCACTACCAAACCAGCGAATTGTACATTATTTATTTAGTTAGTTTCATTTTGGTCCTTCTCCGCGCAAAATTAATAAAATGGAAGTGACACGTAGTCACAAAGGCCTATCGCCTACTCGCGATGTAGGGAATCCGCGTAGTCGTGATGCAATTCCCAACCCCCCACATGCAGATCAAGGGGCTCCGGAGGCCCAATGGACGCACGTCCACTAGTGAAGTGGCCGCGCCCTCGGAGACGTTGCAAGCACCGAGATCTCGGGGAGGTAGCACAATGTCGCAGAGATCCATAATAAATGCAAAAAAGGCCGCCGCCGAGGCAGATCATACTCGTCGGATTGCTGAAATGGAGCGTGTAGAACTTCAACTTCAGCATAAGGTTGCAGATGCGGAGTTCCATGCTCAGATTGCCGCCATAGAAGCAGAGAGTGCACATTTGAGCTCTCGTGCTTCACGGGCAAGTAGTTGTGTAGATAGAGGTAGTTTGAACGTAGAGTCGTGGTTAGCTGATAGCCATACAGCACGTGGAGTAGCTACTGAACCGATACACGGACATACGAGTACTAACGCTATTTGCGATCTAGAATGTCCACAGTATCCTGTGACAATCTATAGGTTTGTTCCCTGAACACAATACCTTTCACAATTGTGATCCTTGCTCATTACCTCACAAATCAGGAAATGAGACATTAGCAAAGGCAATAGGAGACCTAGCCGAAGTTTTGAATACCAAGAAACCAAAAACCTACAATCTAAAACTTCCTACCTATGATGGGAAATCAGCTACTGAATGGTTATCATTTAAACGTACATTTTTAGATACTGAACATTTTTACACAGCTGGTGAGAATCTTGCACGACTAAATATCGCACTCCGTGATGTTGTACACGTGTTGCTGGTCTCTGCGCGCAATCCACGTCAAGTTATCGACGCCTTGGAGACTAGGTATGGGTGTGCGGAAAAGATAGTCATGCAAGAGATAAGTTCTGTACGCACTTTACCTAAGGTAGGTCAGGAAGGAAGAGATTTAGCTATTTTTGCTTGTAGGGTAAAAAATTGCGTTGAAATAATACGCCTTTTAAATCAACCTGATTATTTACGTTCGCCGGAACTTTTCAATGTCATTATTACTAAATTAACGCCGCTTTTACATGCCCGATGGTTAGATTATGCAGATATCTATTCCAAAGGTAGTAGTAGTAAGTTAGAAATGTTTGCAGAATTTTTGTCACGCGAGGTACATCTTCAAAATAAATTTGGGATTGTACAAGACACATTGCAAGTTCCGTCAACGTCTAACACAACTACAAAGGCACAAACGTACAACAAAGCTCGAGTGCATTGCAATACCGGTAGTGAATATTCCAATAAGGGGGAAAGAAATTTTACGTTCGATAATGATGGGTCGAAGAAAAGCTCATGTATATTTTGTAAACATCCACATGACATAGCTCAATGTCAGAAATTTTTATCTTTGTCTGTCAATGCCAGATGGCAATGGGTCAAAGCAAATAAGGTTTGCCACAGATGTTTACAAAAAAGTTTGCATAGGTTTAAGTTCTGTAAAGTAAAATCACCATGTGGTCAAGAAGGTTGTATTTACAAACACCATACGCTTTTACACAATAATCGTGCGGAGCTTAATGTTGTTGCCCACGCGGATGTAAACGAGTCGGATTCGGATTCATCGACTTCTAAGGAGGAGATTGCTAATACTTCCAGCGAAGAACTCGTTGCCGTCGAAGTGTCAGCAAACTCTGCCACTGCATTTTTATGTAACAACATTACGACACCATTATCTCGTTCTTTGCTTAAAATAGTAGCGGTTAAAGTGACCACAAAACGCATTGGAGCATCTGGTCCTAAAGGCCATATACACATTGATTGTATGGGTGGACTCTCCAAAGTCAGTGACTTTTGTTTAGTAGATTTTTCGATTCAAGGCTTGCGTAATTTGAATTCTTTTCAAGTAAAAGGAGCACGTTCCGTAGCTAACTTAGGTATTGCAGCGCAACATGGGGTCTCGAGAGGCGATTTATGTAAGTATACTCATCTTGGCGACATTGCAGCTGAACTTTGTTACGAAAACGTGCAACCCATGATTGTGATTGGAATTGACAATTGTCATCTGACGATTCCAAAAGCAATGAGAGTTGGTGCTGCTTCGGAGCCAATGGCGGTCCAGGCTGTGTTAGGATGGGTTGTATGCGGGCCGATAGCCAAAAATAGTGTTGAACGCAATCGCGAATGTTTAAGTCATGCTACAATTACATTTAAAAACGAATCTGAGATATGTGGTCTTGATGACTTGATTAGGCAACATTATAAGTTAGACTCGATCGGTATTCAGAGAAAAGATTATCTAAGCATCTCAAACACACGTGCAATCAATATTTTAGAGAAAACGGTTCGTAGATTACGGAATAATCAATTCGAAGCTGGTCTTCTGTGGCGCGCTGATATTACTTATGTCCCAGAAAGCTATAGGTTGGCTCTAAGTAGATTTCTAAGTTTAGAGAAGAAAATGAAAGGCGATTCGCAATTCGCCGCGTTATATAAACAAAACGTAACGGAGATGTTGCTTAAAGGTTATGCAGAAGAGTGCCAGGATGTGCCAAAGGGAACCCTTTGGTATCTGCCTCACTTTGGAGTAACTCATCCGCATAAACCCAACAAGCTGCGTCTTGTTTTTGATGCAGCTGCAAAATTGGAAGGTGTTAGTTTAAATTCCATGTTGTTGCCTGGTCCTTTTTTTTTTTTTTTTTTTTTTTTAGTTCCGCGACCAAGGCCGCGGCCGCTTTAACGTCCGTTGCCGGGCGTCTCTGGTTACAAGCAGAACGTATTTCCAGTGGCGGTTGCCTGGTCCTGATCTCTTACAACCATTATTAGGGATTCTAATGCGGTTCAGGGAAAATCCTATTGCATTAACCGCGGATATTAGGGAAATGTTTCCTCAAATAAAAATTAGAGATCAGGATCGAGATGCGCAAAGATTTTTGTGGCGCAGTGAATCAACAGATGAAATTAAAGTATACAGAATGACTTCAATGACATTTAGTGCTTGTTCTAGCCCGTGTACCGCATTGTATATTAAAAATTTAAACGCAACTGAATTCCAAGATGAATTGCCAGCAGCTGCGCATGCCACTATCTATGACACTTATATGGATGATTACATAGACACGATTGAAAAATCAGCTCGTTTGGCTGCGGATATTGTGGAATTGAACAAACGAGCTGGGTTTGAAATGCGTTCTTGGGTATCTAACTGTCCTGAAGCCTTATCACTTGTAAATAAAAATCTAATTTCTGATTCCTTTACAAAACGAAATGAATCGGTAGAACTAGGAAGTTCAAATTTCATAGTTCGGACTTTAGGTCTGATCTGGCACCCTGATATTGATATGATTTCTTTTTCAACCGGTTTTCAAAATGATAAAGTGCCAGATCGGATCACAAAGCGTGATATGCTCTCTTTCGTCATGCGAATTTATGGTCCCTTAGGTATTTTGGGACCCATGGTGACCAGAGGGCGTATTATGTTTCAAAATGTGTGGCGAAAATGTCTTTCGTGGGATGACGAGCTACCGCGAGCTGAACATCAAATTTTGCACGATTGGATCAGCGATATAAATTCCATTGCCAGTCTTAAAATACCACGTTATTACGGCTTAAGCGAACCTGGCATTTTAGATCGCGAACTTCATGTTTTTTGTGATGCCAGTGAGTTAGCTTACGCCACGGTAGCATATTGGCGACTCACTTTCATCAATGGCGACGTTAAAGTTGTACTCATTTTAAGTAAGAGTAGAGTAGCTCCATTAAAACCCACCTCCATACCGCGCCTCGAACTGCAAGGGGCATTAATTGCCGCTCGTCTAGCATCTTATGTATCAAAATCTCATAATCATAAGCCATCAAAACGTTATTTTTGGTGCGATTCATTAAATGTTCTCGGGTGGCTACGTAGTGACGCACGGTCCTTTAAGCCATTTGTTGCTCATCGTCTAGGCGAAATACTTGAACTCTCACAAGTCAGTGAGTGGCGATGGGTACCTACCCTCAGTAATGTAGCCGATGATGCCACATGAATGAATCGTATTCCTTTAACAGAATCATCTCGCTGGTTTACAGGCCCATCTTTTTTATTAGATCATGAGTGTAATTGGCCACCATTCCCATTAGACAGTATGGCCAGTAGTTCCAAAAACAATAACGAATTAAAACCATCTGTTCGCCATCATTCTAATCTAATTGTTTCACAGTCATTTCCCATGCCTCTAGTAGTTAATCCTGAGCGTCTAAGTGGATAAGACTTGTAAGAGCCACGGCTAGGGCCCATAAATTCATTACCTTACTTCGACGGAGGGGTACCTCAAAGATAACAGCTGAGGATTTACAAACCGCAGAATTTGGATAAGACTTGTAAGAGCCACGGCTAGGGCCCATAAATTCATTACCTTACTTCGACGGAGGGGTACCTCAAAGATAACAGCTGAGGATTTACAAACCGCAGAATTTCATTTATTGCGACAAAGTCAATTAGAGACTTTTCCTGATGAGTTAGCAATGCTATATGTATCGCGAAAAAGCAGACTATTTACACTTTCTCCAAGCATCGATGACGTTAACCTTATTCGTCTGAAAGGAAGGATCGATCAAGCTCAAGATGTTGATTACAGCATGAAGAGGCCTATAATTTTAGATGCCAGAAATAGAGTTGTAAAACTTCTTATTGCTCATTATTATCAACAAGCAGCTCACGGGAACACTGAGATGGTGGTTAATGAACTTCGACAATTTTATTGGATAATTCATGTACGTAGTGCAGTGAGAGCTATAGCCCACAGTTGCAGAGTGTGTCGTATAGCAAAAGCTAAGCCTTTCGACCCCCCAATGGGCAATTTGCCAGCTGCTCGAGTAGCTCATCATAAGAGAGCTTTTAGTTACAGCGGTCTAGATTATTTTGTACCTATTCAAGTTTCCGTTGGTCGGAGACGTGAAAAACGATACGTTGCCCTTTTTACATGTCTAGTTACAAGATCAGTTCATTTAGAGTTGGTTCATAATTTAAGTGCTGACTCCGCTATTATGAGTCTGCGAAGATTTATAGCCAAACGTGGAATTCCTTGTGAAATATGGTCGGACAACGGGACGGCTTTCGTCAGTGCCAATCGGATTTTGGAGTCTCTATACGGAGAGGCAGTAGAGACATACGCTGCCAACGAAAGAATATCTTGGCGGTTTATTCCACCATCAGCTCCACAAATGGCAGGATCTTGGGAAAGATTACTCAGGTCGGTTAAGACAGTACTCAAGGTTACACTGAAAGAGCGTGCGCCCACTGATGAGGTGGTGGTGACTTTGTTGACAGAGGCAGAAGCTCTGGTAAATTCCCGACCTCTTACGCACGTGCCATTCGAAGATCACGAAGAAGCCCTGACACCATTTCATTTTCTCCTGGGAACCTCTTCTGGAAAGCAAATACCCGCACGTTTAGAGGACAGAGATCTGTGTTCCAGAGCAGGCTGGAAGAAGGCTGTTCGCCTTGCTGACTATTTTTGGGCCAGATGGATTAAGGAATATTTGCCCACTTTACTACCCAGACGAGGTCAAACTAATGCTGATGCACCAGTTTTGAAACTTGGAGACATGGTAATAGTAGTGGATGATCAGGCACCTCGAGGAACATGGCCTCGGGGAGAAATAATAAAGATTTACCTAGGGCCAGATGGAATACCCCGGGTCGCCGACATACGCTTAACATCAGGAGTATTCAAACGTCCAGTGAGAAAATTAGTACCCCTCCCACACGAAGGAAAAAAGGGGAGAATGTTGTAAACTATTTGCTAAATTATTTGTTCTTTTATATTAGTCTGTTTTTTATATTGCTTTTGGTGAAAATAAAACAAAAAAGATTATTACTGTCACTACCAAACCAGCGAATTGTACATTATTTATTTAGATAGTTTCAACACTATTTCTTTCTTCTTAGATTTAAATTTCAGTCTGGCATTGAAAACGGAATCCATTGGTGCAGCTGCATTTTTGGACATCTCATTCAGCAGTTTCGATTTCACTAAATCTGTAGTTACGTCGACATTACAGTTCTCTAGTGCCATAATAAGAGGCTCATATTTTAGGGTGAGACCTCCCAAAAGTATAGCGGCAATCGACGTATCTTCTATCATCTTGTCAATATCCGCCAAGTCTGTCAGACTTAATCTGTACAGCTTACGCTCTAAAGCTAGTCTTCGTCCCATTCCTTTGTCCTCAAAAGCTTTCTGCAAACATTTCCATGCTTCGGCTGCAGTTTTTCACATCTGACGTGCGTAATAGCTGCACCGTCTACTGTTAAGCAAATTTTTGCTAGTGCTTTTGCGTCGTTTCGTACCTTGATCGAGGCGGGGGTCGTGTCATCCTCTGAATAACCACTTACTGTTTCCCATAAATCCTCGTGTAAAAGATAATTACGCATCTTGAACTTCCATGTAGGATACCCATCTTTATTCTCCAGGCAAAAAGATGGAATCGAAGATGAATTTGACGAAACTGACTTCTTAACAACTGAGACATCTCCAGATTCGTGTGACATTTCGACGAAAAATTTAATTTTCATAAGTCACACAAAAATATACACTATAACTATACCAAATTAAAACTTTACACAGCACGCTCTCAACCCTTCGTGCTGATAACGTGTTGGGATATTGATGAGAAAGGTGCTTAAATGTAAGTATTTGTTAGGAAATAGTAAAAGAGATGTTACCTACTGTCACGAGTGTTTATATTCAAGTAACTAGGTAAATAACAAACATTAAAATATCGAATAAAAGAATATGTCAAATAGAATATGCCTAATATAAAAGAAAAATAACTTATAAAGAGTCTGCACTACAAGAGATTTGACTATCTACAATAGGCACTATTTGGGCACAATTTTTTGAAGTATGAATTATGTTGAAGCGTACACAGATTCCACAAACGGAGGTGAGTATGCTGGGCGAAACCTTCGTCCAGCATACTCATCGAACTATGGCTGTAATTTCTTAAGTATAAGAGCACAATTTTTTTCCTTTGGGCACTAATTAGCACTATTCCAGAACAATTTTTTGGCATTCATGAAATATCAGGATTCCATGGTGAGTATGCTTGACGAAGGGACACTTCAAGAAAGCTCTGGAGCGGGACTACAGGCCTGCGTCTCAAAAAATCGAGGCTCAGCGGTCCCAACTCCGCCGGGATCTCATGGAGACATGGAAGGTGCGACTTGAGCAACCAATGTGGGAACCACCACCATCGCAGCGGGGAGACCGATCATGGTGGAGTGGCTGCAGTCCTCACGTATCGCGCTACGCAGATCATTACCGGGCACGGATACTTCGGTAAAGATCTGCACCGCATCCACGTGAGTGTCAACACTGCGAGGCCTCCGGCGAACACACCACTCCACACGTTGCTGGAATGCTCAGCGTGGGTGAGTCAGCGCCGGGACCTCGTCTTGGATCTGGGCGTGGATACCCTCTCGCTTGAGATCATGCTTCAAGCCATGGTGTCCAGCGGATATTTCTATTACCTACCACCAAAATCCGTTGCCTAGTTTTAAAGATCTAAGCATACATACGGATGGAAGCGACTTTGTTTATTTTATTTATTTATTTATTTTATTTATTAATTTATGTACCTACACACATAACGGTATAAGAGCGAGAAGAATACAATACAGAAATATCATTAGTACAAGGGCTACACTTATTTCAAATGAAATCTCTTCCAGTGGGCCAGGGGATGGAAATGCTAGGTAGAATAAAGTTAATGTGTGCGTAGATCGGTTGAAATACATAGATACATACAATATACATATACATACATATTATACTTACATAAAATATACATAATTATAAGATAAATAAATACATTCAAATATATAAGTACAAATTATACAGAATACATACGCATATATGTATATAAAGATATACATAACCTAAATATTATAAATACATATACATATAGATAATTCAAGGCAGAGAGGAGAGATAGAAATCTTTCACTTTTCTCTTAAAGGTGAAGATAGTGTTACAGGATTGTATGTTCGGCGGTAGAGAGTTCCACAGCCTGACCGCATGAACAGTAAAGGAGTAGGAGTAGAAATCGGATTTGTGAGAGGGACAGGTGAGGCGGTATTGGAGATGAGACCTACACGGAGCATCAGGTGCGTTCAAGTAGGAGAAACGCTCTCGTTGGTAGGACGGATAGGAAGGATTATGTAGGATATTATATAGCACACATAATATCCGAGTATTTCTGCGAAGACGAATTGGGAGCCACTTGAGTTCCTTGCGGAATTGTGAGACGTGATCATACTTACGCAAGTTGAATATGAAACGAATACATAGATTTTGTAAGCGCTCAAGTTTATTTAGAAGCTCCTCGGTGGCATCCAGGTAGCAGGCACCCGCATAGTCTAAAATAGGCTGAATCAACGTCTGCGCAAGGGATACCTTGATGTCCAAGGGTAAGAAGTCTTGAAGACATTTAAGGGTGTGAAACGTGAAATGAACTTTCTTACTCAGCTGCCCTACATGAGCGTCCCACGATAGATGACAGTCGATAAAAACGCCAAGGTTCTTTGCGACCTCAGTGTATGGAATCTGACAATCATCCATGACAACTGGTGGGAACGTAGCCATGTCTAACCCACCTCGCATTTGCCTACTGCCAATAATCATGGCTTGTGATTTAGTCGGGTTGATATGAAGGTCATACGAACTAGCCCACTGATGAATAGCACTGAGATCTCCATTTATGACTGCAATGGCAGTTCTACTCTCATTCAGCGTAAAGTGCCGATACAACTGCAAGTCGTCTGCATAGAGATGGAAGTTAGAGGAGATAACTCGAACAGCAGAGTTGATGAAAATGGAAAATAGTAAGGAAGTAAGTAAGTTTGTTTTATAATATGTAGTGATTAAGTACTTATAGATATAAAAGAATATCGTCTTAAAGTGTTCGGGACTAAACCTAGATCGTGTTGTCTCCCCCAAAACGGCTCGACCGGTTTTTACGATAAGTATTTTTTATACCTATGTCGTAAAGTGTTGTTACACAATCACAACTGCGTACCTATATCTACCTATCCCCTTTAACAGCTTAAGATGGAAATTGACACATAAATAAATCATTTCCTGAATATATGCAGCAATACCTACCTATTGTTAACGTTTTACCTACGTGTCTACCTAAAATAAGTATACCTATAGCGTCTATTCGTTAATCGAATTAGTTGTGTGCATCCGCCACCTTCACATTCACAGCTCTCCCAATGCTGAACTCAACGAGTGTCGAGTGGTGGTCAGTCATTCGCTCTGCGGCAGTGTACCGACCACATCGTGTAGTCGATTGTGCAAAACATTTTGTATAATTTTACGTTTTGAGTTTAGCCCAGACGGGCTTGTGTAACCATAAAAAAGAAAGCTTGCGGCGGTTAAGTTAAAACCATCACTGTTTTATTATCAAGGTAAGCTAATTCAGATCAAATTGCAAAATCCTCATGTTTTAATATCTACCACAAATAATTTCTCAAGCCAGAAACCCCCAATACATAAACAGAATTAAATTCACTAGGTTAATGCAATATTATGTGGGTCCTTTAATTAACATCTGAGAAACTGGTAGGTACCTACCTACTTGATATTTTTTATTGAAGAATTAAGTACAAAGATATACAAGAAGTAAGCTTATCAGCATTTAGTCGGTAGGTATAGTATACCTACCTAGTTTAAAGAAACCCATTCATACTAAGATTATTCTTCGTGTGTTGCCTGAGATCTGCCGTTTACGAGCTTGTTCAAACATATTAGTAGGTAAGTCATTCATAGGTACGTGCCGTTGAGTGTGCATTCGGTTGTAGCACTGCACAACTATAATATCTGTGGTACCTGGTTACATTACACTTATGTTTTACAGGTGTGAGAAGATCACAATATAAATAATGGATTTCATTAGCGGTTGGTGTGAAAGTGACAGAAGATTAGATGGATTAGCAGCTATAGTAACTGGGTGCAACACGGGGATCGGGAAAGAGACAGTTTTGGACTTGTATAAAAGAGGTGAGAGTTGGATCATACCTAAAGCCTTAGGCATCGTTCTTAAACTTGTACCTAGAGCTTATAATTCATTAAATACCTACCTACCTATTCTCTTTGTCTAGCTAGACTCTAGGTACATAATAAAATATATAAAGTTAAGGTTAATCGAAAACCTGATTGGGTAGTAGGTAGGTTGGACAGTTGGACTAGGAAGGTCCTGCCATACCAATGATATTGCAGGATGTCGGCCACGTGACAGACTTAAAATTATTCTTGAAATTTTATAACGCGGGTTGTGCTAGGCCGGTAATGAGTTCCTACAATATTTTAGGTGCAAGGGTAATAATGGCCTGTCGAAACGTAAACGCGGCTGAAACAGCAAAAAAAGAAATAGAAGAGATAACACACTTCGATGAAGGCAACGGGAAACTATTTGTGGAAAAGTTGGATCTGTGCAGTTTCCGTAGTGTGCGTGAGTTTGTTCAGCGCGTGAAGTCATCGGAACCTCACCTGACACTACTGGTCTGCAACGCTGGTGTGATGATGTGCCCCGAAGGACGTACTGAGGATGGGTTCGAGACACATATAGGTTCTAATCATCTTGGACACGCGCTGCTAACACTGTTGCTGCTGCCCGCGCTCATTGCTGGAGCGCCTGCAAGAATTGTGTTCGTTTCCTCTTACGTGCATGCAAGTAAGTTTTTCTAAAGAACATCTTTATGTCTCGGAAAACTTGACAACATTCTTCTGACAACACAGACTATAACATATAGACTTTTAGATACTGTAAATATAATTTTGTGGTGTCGTATACTTAGGTAAGTACTTAATCTGTGTGGTTCACGAAGCAAATCCGGAGGTGTTGTCTATAATTATAAGTAGGTATATCTATGTAATTACTTACATAAACTACTTCGAAAAAGGGTTGACGTTAAGCGGGACCTATTGTGAAACGAAGTCAACAATCAGTCAAATTGCCAAAAGCACGCCATCATAAACTGGAGTAGGGAACTCATACAGCACCTAATTTCAAAATAATCATAATTATACTACACGTATGATTTCAGATTATGAATTAGATTTGGACGACTTAAATTTCGAGAGGAAGCCGTACAATGCGTTCGAGGCATACTGTAGGAGTAAAGCAGCTAATATATTGTTCGCGCAAGGACTAGCTGAAAAACTTAAAGTAAGGAGAGTATACTCGTATAATAGGCCAATAACATTGTCAAATTAGCAAAAATCTCCGAATTTCGGATGTATATTTAGAAAGTGTCCAAGTTCCTGCAAGTGTTAAAGAGGGGCTCGTGGTCTAGTGGTAACCGACAATGTTAACACATTGCAAAGGTTAAGCAACATCGA
Organism: Nudaria mundana; assembly: GCA_963556515.1. Classification (NCBI taxonomy): domain Eukaryota; kingdom Metazoa; phylum Arthropoda; class Insecta; order Lepidoptera; family Erebidae; genus Nudaria; species Nudaria mundana. The sequence goes on along the minus strand of OY748289.1, from coordinate 7,532,543 downwards.
CTCAGGCCGGTCTTGGGATGGGTGACCATTTCTTAAGACATTGAGACCCCTCCGTGCCTCGGAGAGCACGTTAAGCCGTCGGTCCCGGTTGTCATACTAACATCTATGGCAGTCGTTAGGAGTAGTTGGAGCCCTAAATCAAAAATCCGACCAGTCTAACTACAGGACTTCGATATCGCCCATGGGTTGTGAAGGTCAGATGGCAGTCGCTTCACGGAAAATATCGAAGTTCAGCCGAATCGCAGTTAGACTGGAAAGCCGACCCCAACTGAGTTGGGAAAAGACTCTGTGAATGATGATGATTTAGAAAGTGTCCATCCGTGTCTATTAATAAACTCGTTCTCTATGGGTTTCTGGCTATTTGTACCTATGTACGAGTATATTACAATATTAAAGTAAAGGATTAAATATCCTACATTTTTTTAAGCGTTTTATACACTTTGAATCGCTGTCGAAATAGGATCTGTATGTGGAGAAGTTTCCGGCCATCCGGTAGGTGAACGGTAAATCGTTCTCCTTGGAGAATGATTCCGATTTAATCACGGACCTGGCGACTGGTGTATTTGTGATATTTTAGGTATACATACATACTATAAGTATATACCTATTTAGAAAGATTCTTCTTCTAAAATTCCTGACCGTGTCGTTAATTTTTTTACAGGAGAACGATATAAGCAGCGTTACAACATACAGCGTACACCCAGGTATTATTAACACAGACATTAGTCGGCATTTTAGCGAAACGTTTATGTACGGTGCGAAGTTTGTATTCAAGTATTTGCTTAGCGCGTTCATGAAATCAGTACGCTGTGGAGCGCAGACGACTATCTACTGTTCTGTTGATAAAGGTTGTGCTCTGGAAAGTGGACTTTACTATAGGTAGGTAGATGGAAACGATTTATATGTATCATTTTTTTCAGTTATTGGGGTACCAATGACTGGTACTGGCTCCTGAGGCTATAAGTTCTGCTTAAACTTCTTTGTTTGTTTTAGCGACTGTCAGGTTAAGTCTCCGTCTAAACAATGTCAGGACGCGTCCCAAGCTGCCAGGTTATGGGACGAGACAATAAAGTTGCTGCAATTCGACTTGAACAAATATAGACCATTCGTGGGATACAATCAGATTGCCCAAGGTCCTAATAAACATTGTGAGTGAATTAATTTTGGTTTTATTATATTTTATTATTAAAACGGATGTTTTTCTCGACATTCGTCGGTATAAGGTATCCCTTATTCTCCCACAACAATGGTATACCTTTATTAATAAAGGTATCTATATTTCCCCTGCTGTTTGTCTAGTAAGTTATAAAGACATAATAGGTAATATAAATAAACAATTATGGTTTATCTATTTAATATGTTTGTATCAAATTACACTGTATAATGTTTTTTTTATAATACATGAATCTAATTATATTATATTCAAATATATTTACATAGTATGATTTTCTAAGTATTATTATTTTTTCCTTACCTCTGTGCGTTCGGTGAGATTGTTGTGTGTTGAATGTGTGTAATTTGTTTCTTTATTGTGTACGAAGACGGAGTCATCTAGAACTTTGTTGTATGCTTGTTTTTGTACTATGCTTAAATTAATGTTGGTTAGTGTGTTTATACCGGGTGTTACATAAAGGCAACTGAACTGACCTGTAACTTGACTAAATCATTTTAAAGAAAATACTAGGAAACTTCAAACTGCGACCGATCGAATCGTGCAGCAACTTTTGATGTGAAACAGAGACAAAATGTTCCTATCAGAAGAGAGAGAGGCTGTTCACAGGCGCGCATTATTTTATTACCTACTTGACGTCGATGACCGTATCAGCTGATTTTAGCTAGTGTTGATCGAACAAGAGTATTTTATTCGGTAATGTTTTTTTATGATCTTTTTTTTTCTTGTTTGACGGTCGTATATCGAAATGCGTTCTGGACGACAAGCTGATGGCATGGGGGTGTCTTCAGGTTGATATAACCCTTATGTAACACCCAGTATTTCTGGTGATGTTTTTAGCGACTATTCCACTCACTCCCACAACAATGGTATAACAGCGGCACGTGTGTTCCATAGGCGGGTAACTTCTGTTTTCAATTTGGTTTTATTACAATATAAAGTAACTATTTTATTGCTATAATATAATAGATGGTATTCTCGGACTTCTACATACGTCGCCGTCCCCGGGGAATAAAATGATAACTGCCATTATCTTGATTTTAATGTTATGTCATTTTTGAGATCTTTGAGTGTTAATACATCTACTTAATTTTTTTTATTCGACTGCTTCGGTGGCGTGGTCGGTAGTGCATCGGCTTTCGACGCCGGAGTCTCGGGTTCGATTCCTGGTCGGGACAAACTTTGTGTGATGACATATGCGTTTGTACCGAAGTCTGGATGTTTCCTATGTATAATATGTATGTATTTACAAAAAAAAATGTATATAAGTATTTATATCAGTTTATCTAGTACTCATATCACAAGCTCTGCTTAGTTTGAGACTAGATGGCGTTGTTGTATTTTAGTTGTGTTGTTATTTTTTTTTTTTTTTGTATTTTTTTTTAGTTATTTACAGAGTTACAAAAAATTACCATAGTATTCGAAGATTTAAGACAGGCCTAAAAGAACGGGAATAAAAGGATAATATGATATTATCAAAACGTAGCCTCACTTGTTATTATGACAAATAGTAATAGAATTATATTCTCGTAAAAAAACATTCGACTTAATATGATAAATGCATGTTATCATATCTTCGCGTTCAAAACCGTCCACTCGTTTCGTATAAAGACTTTAAGTCAAACGACTTAAGAAGTTCGGATCGATAAGACATATTGCCATACTCTTCCCGCACTTTACGTTTTATTGGAAAACTAAATTTATATTCTTTATAGAAAAAAAGTTTTGCAGCATTTATGAGAATAAGATGATATTAAAGTATTATCATCTTCACTCCCATCCCAAAAACTCGTAGAAGAAAATGATAAGTAACGAGTATCATATTTCTTTCTGATCGCGCTGAACGGAGAATAAAATGATAATTTACATTAAACAACTTTGATGATGATTCATTTACACTAACTTTTTATTCTTTAAATATCTTAATTTTAACAGGGTTAGGCAAATTTGACTAAAACGATTCAAATGAAGAAAAAATTACGTTTTTAAAAACCTGTACTAACATAGACGCACTGCTGCCGCACTGCTGCCGCACTGCTACCGCACTGCAACTGCTTTTGGTTGTAACTATGTAAAATAATTAAAAGGCGGCTTAGGAGTGGCCCAAGGGCCACCCCCGCCGCACCTAAACCTACTTTGACACTATATAATATAGGAAATACTGGTTAAAGTAACTTTTTTATTATTCATTCATTTCATTAATTTATACCTATAAAATTTTAGTAATATATACTATTAGGCGAATGTACACTATGCCTAAAAACATTGTGCAAATTATAACTATGCATAAATATATTAGACCTAAATATAATTATGCCACAGTACATATGCTGCTAAAAATCAATTATGACCAAGTATAATTATGCCAAAAAAAGTATGCCAAATTCATTGTGCCAAACCATTTTAGGATTACATGTATTATGTTAACGAAAGGTATACCCCTAATATTATGTACTTACCTACTATTACAGCATTATTTTATCTGTAATGCTCCTCCTTCCCGTAGGGCTCCCATTCGTAATAGCATTTTATAAAATCCAATCAATCAAAAGCGTTTAGTAGGGTACAGTTCGCGAGGGATAAGCGGAGCTTTGCATTTGTGTGAGTGACCACTTAGAGTAAATAAAAACTCTTTTGTAGCTGTGTGTACAACACATGTGTGTGTAAAAGAGGTCACATATTACGTTCACATTGCACTCACACAAGTGGAAAGCTCCGCTTACGCCTCGTGACCTGTAACTACTTGTAGTAACCGGTTTTATATCAAACTAATATTTCATAATCAATTGTATATTTCAATATATAAAAAATATATAATTCATTACAAATTGTTATTATCCTTAAATTCTATACTATTAAATACTTTGTGTGAGTACATAAACATTAATACTTGTCGAATATAAATACAATGAGTATTAAAAAAATGCTTAATTCAAGGAAAGAAATAAACCATCGGACGGATGTTATCTACTAACTTAAGATCTAATGCCAGCACCAATACTTACAATTACTTAAACTACAAAAACACAACCACCGACTTCGAATCACCGAATGGGACCAAATAATTGTCGGAATTGGACCAAATTGAAATGGGACGACTTGGGAAGTTGTAGCTTTCAATTAAAAAGAGATGGAGTAACAAACATAACATACAGTCGAAATGAGAACCTTTTTTGGAAGTCGGTTGAAAAGCAACGATTTTACAACTCTGATAGACCTGTCCTAAGCGGGTGGCAGCGACGACTTTAGTCGACCAACATATTTAAACAATGATATCGCAAAACAATTCGGTAATATAATTTATGCTTTCGATTGTCGGCACTTGGTGGAACTTAGGCTGCCATCAGACGGACTGCATCGCAGCGACTGCGCGCGGTCGATATATTTAACTGCATGTAGTTGTATGTTCGACTTCATACAGTCATGCCCGGACGGCTAAAGTCGTGTAGTGTCGCCGCATGCTGTCCACCGCTAACGCATACAGTTAGTGTGCAGTTAGTCAAGGAGCAGAAGCCGGGCGCCACTGGAAATACGTTCTGCTTGTAACCAGAGACGCCCTGCAACATGCGTTAGAGCGGCCGCGGCCTCGGGGCGCGGAATTTAAAAAAATGAGGAGCAGAACGCGCGTGTCGGTTGCGTCGTCAGTAAGGTTTAAAACATGGATTTCGACACAGATTTATTTATTTCTTTAATAAAAAGTAAAGTCAGCATTTGGAATTATAAAACTCCAGAATATAGTGATAAAATAAAGCGCAGTAATGATTGGGCTTTTGTATGCGAATCAATGATACCTAAAAAAATCGTTTAATTGATCAAATGCAGCAATTGACATTCTGCAGAATTTATGTTCATCTTGTCTTAATTTCGGATACAGTATGAAAAAACCACTTTCCGCATTGCAAAATAATAGCAAAGGATCAATCCACATCCGCGCTGCACTATGCAGTTTTTTAATTCGATTATATCGCTGCCGGCGACGCCGCGGCGCCGTAATAATATTAAGAGAAGCGTCTGTGCTTCCATTTCGACGTCAAACCTTACACTAAAGCTATTGGCCTACATGCTTGGCTTCAACTGCGTGAAGTCAGATCCGACTGCAGACAACTGTATGCAGTTGAATATAGCAACTGTATGCAGTTAAATATATCGACCGCGCGCAGTCGCTGCAATGCAGTCCGTCTGATGGCAGCCTTTATAGTAGACTGGGGTTGCTGAAGTCGTGGGTCGGATACGGCGCCTGGGACTGGACGTGGCACTGAATAAGTCCGAGGCTCTGTGTTTTCACGGACCTCGGCGCGGGCCACCTCCAGGATCCAGCATAAATGTAGGGAGCGTTAGCATCGGCATCGAGCCCACAATGAAGTATCTGGGGCTTGTACTCGATAGCCGGTGGAACTTCGGACCACACTTCCGAAGTTTGGTCCCCAAAGTGACGGGGGCGACAGCCGCGCTTTCGCGACTGATGCCCAACTTAAAGGGACCCAACGCTTCCTGCAGGACACTGTACCTGGGGATCGTGCGGAGTATGGCCGTGTACGGGGCTCCCGTATGGGCGCCGAGACTGACGGCCAACAACGCTGCCATTTTACACAGATCGTTGAGGACCTTGGCCGTCAGGACAATACGAGGGTACCGCACGATCTCCCTAGAGGCTGCATGTCTCCTAGCCGCGACCCCTCCATGGGACCTGGAAGCGAGAGCCCTTGCGTCATTGTTTCAATGGCACAAGGAGGCGCTGGAGCGGGACCACAGGCCTGCGTCTCGAGAAATCGAGGCCCAGCGGTCCCAACTCCGACAGGATCTCATGGAGACATGGAAGGTGCGACTTCAGCAACCAAAGTGGGGAACCACCACCATCGCGGCGGTGAGACCGATCATGGAGGAGTGGCTGCAGAGGCAGCACGGTGGCCTCACGTATCGTGCGACACAGATCATCACTGGGCACGGAAACTTCGGTGAGTATCTGTTTCGCATGCATCGTGAGGTCACACCCGCGTGTCAACACTGTGAGGCTTCCGGCGAAGACACGGCATTCCACACGTTGGTGGAATGCTCAGCATGGGCGAGTCAGCGCCGGGACCTCGCTGTGGGCCTGGACGTAGATACGCTCTCGCTGGAGACCATGCTACGAGCCATGGTCTCTAGCGGGAGCCAGTGGAACGCGGCCGTTTCCTTCTGCGAGCAGGTAATGCTCGTGAAGAAGGCGGCCGGTAGGGTGAGGGAGCGTACCCTCCCCGCTGAGTTCCGAAGTGTGCGGCGAGGACGCCGCAGACGTGACTACGCCCAGGACCATCGACCTCCATGATCGGGGCCTGAGGACGATGGATTAGCAACCCACCGTCCTTACAGAAGCAGGCTAGAAGGGCTGCATGATGTGGGGCTTCACTCCACGCACGACTTCACTCACCGACGCGGGATTTAACCCGACCCCAAGGATGCGGGGTAACACCCGACCACCACTGTCTACCGGAGGCGCTCGGCAATGGACGTAGGTGCGGCCGCGGCCCAGGGCTGCGGAATAAATATAAAAAAAAACAAAAAAAAAAAAAAGCCTTTATAGTAATACATTTCGGTAACGTGTGGATTTGCATGAATTGAATCGATGTTGTTTAAGAAAGATCTTATATTGCTATATTGCTATATTGTTATATTGCTATATAGCATATATTGCTAAAGATCTTTCTTAAACAACATCCCCTTCAACCGCCTATGTAGGTTCGTAACCAGTTACGGTAGAAGAAAAAATCCTCTTTATTTGTAACTGGTTTCGAACAAAGAGGAATTTTTCCTTACCCGATAATTTCCAGGATTCTTTTTGCGAAGTAATGAACTACCTACGTAATTAAAATATGTAGGTTCCTAATTTACAAGTTTGAATAAGTGTGTATTTTTAAGCAAATAGAAGCTTGTTAACTTTTATATAATATGGATCTTCTTTAGGTCTCTTTGGATATTGATATTATAAGAAAGCATAGCATGCGACAAGCCGCCAAGGAAATTCCGTCGGGCGCCACTGGAAATTAAAAAACTGTTTCGCCGCGGATTTAAAAGAAAACTCTTCAGACAACTGGTCGTGGACACCTAATCAATAAATCGTAAAGTCAGTGTCAATGGAACACCTGTTTTACTGTACATTTTTGACGACGAGGATAATTCATGTTGCTTTGAAGTTGTGCGGAACAACACAAATGTTCCAAGACTACTCAACAGGGGCTTCGGGCCCGACGTTAGAGCCACACAGTAACACAAAAACCGTGTCGCAAAAATGGCGGGCATGGAAAATAAATTTTCAATATCACATCTATAGCCAGGTGGGGCTTGATGATAGACAAAAAATAGTGCAGCTATTGCATCAAACAGGTACAGAAGTGCAAGAAATATATTAGAAAATTAAAACGAAATCTACAGAAGGAAATACAGAGTGGGAACATATTTTGACCCCGAGGTAAATATCAACTTCGAAAGACAAAACAAAACAAGACAAAACTTCAGAAACCTTTGTAAAGTGAATAATGAAACCATCGAACAGTTTGTACTTAGATTGAGAAAACAAGCAAAGTTCTGAATTTTGTTGTTGATTCAAGAGCATCAGTAAATATCACAGACATGCACACTTTCAAGAATTTATTAAAATATATACCATATTTTAATAATTTCTCATAACTCATGTGTGATCTGCATTTTGTCCGCAAAAGTATTTCACATATCGGGAACAGAAAATGCAAAACTGGTATTTTCAAAACTAGTTTGTATTAAACCTCATGTTGTCCGTACCAATAGTGGTGATGGCTAGCTATGAGAGCGCGCAGAACGAGGCGTCGGCCGACAGTTGGTTCCGAGCGCTCGTAGCGGCAACACCTGTGTAGTGTAGCAAAGCTATAATTACCGATAACACATATACGGTTTAATGTGGAAGTCGAGGACACCACAAGTGGCTGTAAATATTTTCCACCTTAAACCTCAGATCTGGATACTGGCGATAGATGCTCAGCTGGAGATAGATGAAGAGTCAAGAGCAATTACTGTATTTGGCTCCAGTATGGGTTCCAGCTTTAGAAACAAGAGGTTATTCTTCGGCATAAGATTTGCATCAGAAATGTTTCAACGCGTTATTGCTCATCCTACAAGGAATAGATTGAGTCGCTAACAGCCAAGACGACATTCAAATTGGAGACCGTACACTCAAGGAACATGATAATAGGCTCAGGCAAGTTTTGAGTCTGTTATACAAAAATCGTCTTACGCTCAATGATAAGAAATGCACGTTTAGTGTCACTGAAATAACATTCCTAGGGCTTTTTTTTCGGAAAAAGGTATAAAGCCAACAATAACAAACCAGCAAGTTGTGCAAGATTTCAGAGCACCACTAAATAAACCATAAGTAAGAAGTGTTTTGGTTCTTGTCAATTTTTCAGTCAGATTTATACCTTACATCAGTACAATCACCAAACCATTGCGGTAACTTACTAAATAGGAAATAGATTTTACATGGCATGACAAACATGAAGAAGCTATCATAATGTTGAAAAATATAGTAGCTTCAGCCCAGGCCTTTCGATTTTACGATAAAAAGGCACAAACTACCCTAATCACAGTTGTGGCAGTGGTTTTGGTACAACACCAAGAAATAAAAGGCGAAATTCATCCTATAGTCATAAAGTGTAAGCTGTCACTTTTGACGTGGACAGACAGCTCTTGCTTTGGTTAGAAGCACATTGTATATTCGAAGTCGAGTACCTATCAATAAAAACGTTTTACTGAATTGCAAAGTCGTTTTACTGTTCAATTGTTTCCTCGATCTCATCACTGTTGGAATTAATTAATTCCTTTAGTTACGAGTATTTTCCTTACTTTCTTAACTCTTAAATAATTGTCGATGTAAATTGGAATTTATACAATTTACCTAAGTAACATATTAGAATTTACCAAAAGAAATGGAAGATCACTGCTAATTCAATCGGCAGCACTTTATGGCTGTGTTATAATGATAGTAGGTACGAATTGTTGTAAGGGTCTCACTACTCTGAATAAATGAGAAATCGGTAAAACTAAAATCCGTGACGAGGCCTGCAAAGAAGATTTTGTCAATTACAAAATTTTGAAGCAAATGGACACTTTAAAAGAAAACTGTTCAAATAAGTAAACTCTTCAGTAGAAGTTATAGTCATATAACTATTTCACCATATGCCAAGTTTTATAGGCGAGAAAATTATTTGGAAGTCTCTATATAGCGAATCTCTTCGTTACTACCTGTATCACACAAAACAAAAATATTATTTGTTTGTAGCCAGTTACGGACGAAAAACAGTGGTTTCGTATAAGGAAAAAAATCATTTCGATAGTAACTGGATTAGTACGAAGAGGAATTTTTCTTCAACCGTAACTGGTTACGAACCTAAAACAGTGGTTTCGTATAAGGACAAAAAATCTCTTAGTTCGTAACTGGTTTCGAACCTCTGGTAACGTGCCCACCTATACCTACGCGGCCGAAGGCTTATATTTACGGTTTTGTGGATTGATTCATTTTAAGTTTATGACAATTATAAGCATCAAATCTATAATAAAAAAACCTCGATTGAATTGTTGGACAGTATAGATCGAATTACTACGATCCAGATCCAGAATCCATCCAATGCGGTCTATAAAAATCGATTTAAAAAAATCAAAAGAACAGGCATCCCTAGGAAATCTTTCAACACTTTGAATTTTTGATATTTTCTGCAATATCATTGATCTAATATGTAGATCACCTAAACGTAGACACTGGCTGAGCTGGACCCTAACGCTCAGAAGAGTTTGTCGATAACCGAATGATATCGCAGGAAAATTAAAAAATGTGTTAATTCAGTCACGTGACCGAAATTCTCTCCACTAAGATTAGTTATCGACAAACTCTTTCGATGCCACGCTCGTAGGGTTGGTGTAGGCCTTTTTCGTCGACCGATCAGAAAATAATCAGTCCCGGATAGCTGAACAGCGTGTCATGTATAAGTCAGCGCGTGGCAAAAAAAATAGAACTAATATAATTGCGTGGAGTTATTGTTCTTAAATCTCGTTTTTTCAATGTAACGTTGCGCCCCCATAATGCCAACTCATTCTTGGCAATCTGTAAAACTATTTGTATAGCTTACGAACATACAGCGACCGATATCAGTCATTTGATTTCTCTTATTAAATACTCATTACGGATCCAATACAATATAACCACCGGTTCTTTTTTCAGTATTATGGTAAAAGTTAACCTAAAAATATTAGTAAAATTACTCTTAACACTGAGTAAGTAACCTAAGTTAACCTAAGTAAATTTTTATATAAATGCATCTAATACTTCATTAACTGTCATTCGCGTAATTTATTTCAGCCATCTTTAAAGGCCATCCGACGAGACGAGATAAATAATGTAAACAACAGACGGTTACTGAGTTACATAGCGATTGCGAGCGGTTTTTATGTCATTCCTCAATACTCAACACCACATTATGAAGATTGATTGCTTCCATAATGTGGTACAGATGTTAAATTAGGTAAAGTTACAATTATGGACCCTGTTGGGCACATCACAATACAATCACATCTGATTTACAATCACAATCTGATTTTTGGATGTCACAAATATCACAATACAAACATACCTAAATATACTGGTGATTAAGGCTATACAAAATTCATATCAACAATTTCACACCCAACTAATTCCTAATGTCATTCATTACATTCACAATTTACACAATACAAACACAAATATCTGGTCAAATAAATTCATAATATCATTACATTTATCTATTGAACAATTCATACATAAATCCTGGTTATAGGAATATAATATTACATGTCAATACAAAACACCTAATGTCGTTACATTCACAATTCTTAGTAGGCACATGTAAACATTAATAAAATATAACAGCACTAAACATGTATTATTTATAAACCAATTGCAATTATATATTTCATGTCAACAAATTTTAAATTATTGAATGTTATTTATTTTTATTTGAAATTAGGCATTATTATTTGATTATTTATTTCATTAGATTTTGTATATCATCCTATTTGTTTCATCATTCACCAAGCCTTTACCCAACGCAGTTGGGGTCGGCTTTCCGGTCTAACTGCGATTCGGCTGAACTTCGATATTTTCCGTGAAGCGACTTCCATCTGACCTCCACAACCCATGGGCGATATCGAAGTTCTGCAGTTAGACCGGTCGGATTTTTTATTAAGGGCTCCAAGTACCCCTAACGACTGCCATAGATGTTCGTATGACAACCGGGACCGACGGCTTAACGTGCTCTCCGAGGCACGGATCATCCTATTTGTTTAATAATTATGTATGTCCAATGTATGGTAGTTAGGTAAGTATGGTTAGTTTCTGTCATCTGTAATCCTGTACACTATAGTAGCTTTTACTTATTAAAAAGTTTTTTAATGCGCTAAAGAAAGTGTAATATTTCTTGGCTTTTTATTGACTCTGGCAGTTTATTATATACCTCTATTGACATGACCAAAGGACACTGGGAATGTCTTGCTAGCCTGGATGTAGGCAGGTTTAGTCTTTTTTTGGTGTATCAGTGTATATCTAGCTTGCATGTCTTCCCGGGTAGTGTAACGCTCAGGGTACTTCCGGACAAAACTTACATATTTCCAAAATATAGATGCAAGGCAAGGTTAATATTCTTAGGTTTTGAAAATGAGGCGTCCATTACATCTATATTGACTAACATTCTCACTAGTTTTTTTTTGTTGCGTAAAAATGGTAGATGCATCTGTACTATTCCCTCACAAAACGACGCCCACACACATGTCCCTCACAATGATGAGCTTAGACTTCTCGTAGAGCGTAGGAGAATTTTGATATTTTTGCTCTTATTTTTTTGCTATGATACTTCCAGTTTTTGCGAGTGTCTATGGATAAACCTACCAGCTGAAATTCATTAACTACCTCTAAATTTGACATTATTAAAATTAAAATTGATTGACAGTGGTGGCTTTTGATGAGGATGGAAAAGCAGTATTTTTGTCTTGTCATAATTTATATCTAAACCATTATCAGCCATCCTAAGGCAGTTCTTTTTAAAATTGAATTTAATTTGACATTTAAGTTTAAGTTGCTCTTACTAGTTTACTCTTATTAGTACAGAGATGTAATCTGCAAATAAAACACTTGGTTCTTTTAGGGCTTTGGGCAGAATAGATAATTAATGTAGATGAGGAAGGAACAATAAACACCCTATCACGCTACCCGGCGGTATGGATTTTACATTCAATTTATCTGATCGGATTTTCTCTATTTCGCGAGTGGTTTCGTTGTGTTGTTTACCTTAGGCATTTTACAGCGGCAGTCTTGGCACTACCAAGATTTTTTTTGTTCAGTTGTCATGTTATTGAAGCGCTCCTAACTCAAACCATATTCCTTATCACTCGTACCCAGTAATTACTTAAGTTGGTCGACGAGAGCTGTCGTTGCGTGTTTTGTGGTACAGGAAAACATTCAGTACCGCAGTTGTCAACATTTGATACAAAAAGATAGTTCTGTCATAAATAAGTCTGATTCGGACTCTTCCAACGAATCGTCCTTTTCTAATACAGACCACACCGATTAGAGTAGTTAATTAAAAAAATGAAAGTAATTAATTTGAATAAAAAATTTTAAATCCCGAAAATATGTTTACATTGTTTATCTCGATTTTATAGTGGTTCTTCTATAGTATAGAAGAACCTGGGAATTGTTGGCGTCGTAATTAACCTAAATATTTGGCATGTCATGCAATAATTTGAATATGGCGCTTGCAATAGTGCCAAAATATCCGATGTTTAAAGAACATTACATTTTAAATAGCCTGTTTGTAACAAAAGTTATACCTAATTTAATTGACCATGTCACTTCAGTATAATTATATAAGATAAATATTGTATAATTATAATATATAGTGAAATTATATTCGTTCCGAGTAATAACCCTCTTTTATCTCCAAAACATCAAAAAATGCAAAGAGAGAAATAATAAGAGGTAATGTCTACTTAGTTTTGACTCCGGGGTCGTTGGCAGTAAAAGGGTTGAAGTCTCCGAGCCCAACCAACTCCACGGAGATATCCCAGAGTTTCTTCGAGTCGACCTCATTCGTAGCCGTTGCCTTGGGAGTGGTGACAACACAGTCACTGGTAAAATACAATATTATTGTTATTAAGTCCAGTATTTTTTCACTTCATTCGTTATAAACTCAGATAAATACAAATCTGTCCTCCTTATAATATTAGAATACATATAGGGGATATTGTGGAGAATATTTACCTGTAATATAAGCCAGTTTCATCAGCACACTTTTCATCTAACGCGCAATATATAGTAGTCTGGGCACCAAGCTCTGGTGTTTTCATGAATGGACCCAATATGAAGCCGAGGGTTCTTCTAGCACCTCTGAACAATGTATCGTCGAGATGACGACCCAACTCAGTCTTGATCACGCCCGGGTGCAGGCTGTATGTGTTCACACCTTCGATCTTGTATTCCTACAGGTGACAGTAAGTATTAGTAGTGGGGCTCGTGGCCAAGTTGTAACCAACTCAAATAAAAACAACATAAACAAAGCTTTATGGGTTTAAATTTGTTTTGCCCTATTCTAATCGCCTGTATAAAACATGGATGATTCGTTTGAATAGTCCAAATCAGACATATTTATGACAAGAATCATCTATTCTATAAATGTTGACAAATGGTTGACAACTATGGTACGAAATGTTTACTTGAACCATGAAACACACAACCAAACCAACTAACGACATTACTAGGTACAAGCAATGATTTTAAATACAATGGATTTCGGATTATCGCTCAAAAGTGTCCGAACTAAAAGAGAAACAAAACGCTAAAAGAGAAACAATCGCGCGCCAGTCTTGATTTTGACAACTGAACGACAACACGTTGCACAATGCCGTACTGTATTGTAAAAACGTGTAAAAACTACGAAAAAAAAGCAAATTGAAGACGGTGTATCATATTTTCAGTAAATAAGCTTTTGTTTTATTATTTGCAATTTATTATTTCACTTAAAATACAGTATTTCGTCGATAATAAATTAAAAGACAAAAGTAAATATTGCAATCCAGTCCAATACCGAAGTACCTATCTGTCTCTTTCGAACTCATCCCAAGCTCAGTAAAAAGAAAGAGACCATTTCATTTTCACTGAATAATGTACTAACAAAATGACCATTCAGATTTATTCGGATTACCGATAGCGATAAAACTATTTGGAACAAAGATTATAGTGGAGACGCCTTGGCTCTTTATGATTTTTTTTTCGTTATATGAACCAACATCTATTTCAGTTTTCCTCGGGATCCAGTACACTGTGCACAATGGAAAAATATTATTGCCCTAGCACGGCGAGAAGAATATTTTGATCCAAAAAATAACAATCTTGTTTGTTCGGCTCATTTTATGGACATAACAAAAAGAGGTCCGATCTTTATGAAACTTGTACAAGAATCCCTTGATTGAATGGAGGAGATAAGCCCAAAAATGTTTTTAATTTTCACAGGGTATCATTGTTTTGTCATAAATATAATTACACATGTCATTTTATTTCGTGTATGTACTGTTATTTTCTTTTTATTTGGATTCTCGGTAATGTATTCCCACGGGAATCGGGGCCGAGATAACTATATCTCGCGGGCGGAGTCACGGTGATCAGCTAGTAGCCAATAATTTCGTATCCCAAAAATTAACCATAAGATAAAAATAAATTAATGATGCGCAGTTTTAGCAACTAATTCAGTCATTTGAAACACGGCTATCTTGTAGTAGACGTAGCGACATAGCGTTATGAAAATAGTAATGAAAGCGGAAGAACTTTGACACCCGCAAGAAGTTTGGCATTTATAATATTATAATTAGTTAAATTCATTAATTCCCTTTTAGTTATTCATACACTACAGTTACTTATTATGAAACTGACTCGAAAAAAAAAATCTTTGTCAGTCGTTAATTAGTTTTTCAGCTTATTTCGTCTAACATAAACAAGTAATTACAATTTATAAGATTATGGAATTTATTGTAGTCTTACATTAATTATTACGCCTACGTAGGTACATATCATGGAATCCTTAAAAGACTTTAACAAAATAAACCTACTCCATTATTTCTATGTTCACGTAGTTCAAGTATAAGCTGCATAAGGTGAATTAGTCAGGCGGACAGATAGAAGCTACGTAATGCGATAAATTAGTGCAAACAAAAGTGAACACTATTCCGTTGAATCAAGGTTTAAATTTTAATATGAAATTTGTTTATATCTATGTATGCCTATGTATAATGTATAGGTCGACTCGGGACATTATTTTCTTGCGATTTGTTCTAGATCCTATGTCCGTTGTATTATAAGGTCTTTGGGTACAAGTGATAAAGACAGAGTTAATAATTATATTGTTCATTTATATTGTTTTCCTACTCGGTCTTATCTTTATTTAATTATTAACTAAGCTTTATTTTTCTTTTCTCTTTCATGAATTGTACACTACCCTTTTAATTTCTTTAACTCGAGTCGAAAGGTTGTCTGGAAGAGATCGCTTTTAGCGATAAGGTCGCCTTTTGTACTGTCTTTAAGTTATGTCTCCTAAATGTATGTTTTCTTTTTATAAACAATAAAGAGTATTTGTATTATTGTAATAATTAATCGCAATTTAACTTAGTAACAGTCCCTTTGTTTACATTTTTTCTTTCGTCTCGTTGGTCTTGCTTTAGGTAGGTTAACACTTTGCAAAGTTTAAGCAACATCTAGCTGGTCTTATGATGGGTGACTATTTCCTAAGCCTTTGAGATATCAAAATAGTTCTAAATTATTTTAACATCAAATAGTTTAACCTACAAACAATTCAATAATAGGAACGTAAGTGGATAAGTTTACCTTCAGTTTAGCCGCCAATTCACTGGAGAACAGTATGTTGGCAGATTTACTTTGCGAGTACGCATTACCAGCATTGTATGGTCTCTTCTTGTAATTCAAGTCCTCACAATCTACACCAGCTCCTGTAAACCAAATGAACATTATTATAACTAGATACTTCCAATATCTTTCACAGATGCTAGTAGTTTTTAAACTAACTCAGAAATGGGAAGTTCTAATATAGTATGAACCTTTTTTAGGGTTCCGTACGCAAAGGGTAAAACGGGAATCCTATTATTGAGACTTCGTTGTCCGTCTGTCTATCTTGAGCTGTATCTCATGAACCGTGATAGTTAGGTTGAAATTTTCACAGATGATGTATTTCTTTTGCCTCTATAACAAAAAATACTAAAAAACAAAATATAATAAATATTACGGGCTCCTATACAACAAACATGTTTTTTTTGCCATTTTGGTACACACACTTATTGATTTTATTAACTTAACAACATGCAAATAGCACAACTTTAAATTCAATTCACATCAAATATCACTAACCTCTGTGAGCTCTTGACGACAAAGTAACAATCCTCGCTGGCGTGCTGTTCCTGATGCGAGGTAATAGAAGCATTGTGAGCAGAAAATGTGCCAAGTGATTAGTACCAAATTGTGTTTCGAAACCATCCTCAGTTTCACTTTTAGGACACATCATCACTCCAGCGTTATTCACAAGTATGTTGATCTGTGGCTCCGTATCTAATATATTCTGAGCACATTCTCGGACTGACTTTAATGAATTCAAGTCGCACTGTGTTAGCACAAGGGTACCAGTATCAGATAAATCTTTGCATTTTGTTTCAATATCATTTTTCGCTTCTTCAGCTCGTTCCAGACTTCGGCAAGCCATTATGACTTTTGCACCTGATAATATTAACAGAAATATTATAATGTGGAACTTTATATTGTTACTAATGTAACTTAGAAACCCAAAGAAAATAACTTGTGACTAATATCCGAGACTCTAATGCACCCAATCTACTCTCGCCCTAACAAGCTCCAGATTCAATCTATAACTACATAAATACGAAAAACCTAGTTTACTAGAAAAGTTACAGCCAATCGGATTATTGTGGATATAACAAAACAATGAAGATTTAACCAATGCAATGATGAGATTAGTTGTTTATTAAATGTCTATGAATTGACCAATATGAGTGGGACTTGGGTTTTTGCAGAGCGTGTGGCTGGTTGCCTTTCAGTAGAGAACAGAACTAATTCTTCCGGTGCGGGAAAAATCAAGCATTACTTTGACATTGGTGAAGTCATTGATGAACATCTATGGAGCCACATTCTTAAAAAAAGAAGAAGACCAATATGAGCGTTTCGACTATATTTTATCGATGAATATGATTGAATTAATAGTTGATGCAAAACTATAATAATATTACACTTTCACAAAACAATTATCCACATTAGCTACTACTTTTATGTTATAGGTGTTCTCTTACATTATTATCTTACGGAGCACTGCATTAAGTAGGTATATCATGACCTGTGAGAATTGCAAGGATATAAGTAACTATTTTTAAACTTTCACGTTTTGTACACTTATAAACTTAAGACAAACGGGTCTTTTACGTGATTATTGAGATATACGTTTCGACCCTGTTACAAGAGCCGTGGTAATAAAGAGGTATGTATATAACTCAATAATCGCGTAAAAGACCCGTTTGTCTTAAGTTTATAATGTATAAGTAACTAGATATGATTTGACTTATGACTGCTTCGGTGGCTTGGTTGGTAGTGTATCCACTTTCGACGCCAGAGTCTTGGGTTAGATTTTAGGTCGGGACAAACGTTGTTTCATGACACTTTCATTTGTACTGAAGTCTAGATGTTTCCTATGTATAATGTGTGTGTATTTACAAAAACAATGTATATAAGTATTCTAGAACTCATATCACAAGCTCTGCTTAGTTTGAGACTAGATGGGGTTGTGTGAATTATCCTGACATATTTATTATTTATATAGGTACTTTATAAATACTAGTAATAACAAGGAAAGAAGTTAAACAGGAGTTGCAGCATGGCTATATGAGAAGGTAGCTTTAGAATAGATTAGAACAGAATAATCTTTATTGTACACCAATACAAATAAATATGAGAAACATCGTATGAAAATGTACAAATGGCATTACATATCACTAAAAGCGATCTCTTACAGGCAACCTTTGGATGGACATAAATGGTAAGAAATAAGATGTGAAAGTATCATTTGTGTTTGAGTAAAATTAGTGAGGATTAGTGAGGAGTAGAAGTTAGCTTTATTTGGTTATTTATAAATTCCTTTGTGACCTGCAGTGTAAATAAAGAAATAAGATTCACCGAAATGTATGTAGCTGCATTTCTTTTCAATGACAAAACTAATAGGATAAAAAAATATTTTTTTTGGGTGTAAATCAGGACAAAGTTTGGGTAAACAGTTTTACACAAATAATAAAAAAGTTCTTCAATTTACCTCTCTTATAGAAGTCAAGAACAGTTTCCTTCCCAATACCAGTATTACATCCAGTTACTAAGGCTGTCTTTCCCACAAGCCTAGCAGTGCTCAAACATCTTCCACTAAAGAATGGCATTGTGTTTTAGATTTTGTACAAGTTCTTGAAATCTGCAATATGAGATACCTATTGATAATAATGAAAAGGAAGTTTCTTTAGGTAAAGACCACTGATTAATGATAGCTGTGGGATGTCCTACAGCTATTATTCATTAGTAGTCTTTATATCTGTTAACCTTATATTTTCTTAAAAGCTTGTTACTTCTAACTATCGACAATGTAAGTCTCCCAATTTCAATACCTATTTAAATATCAGAGGTAAAGGTCAACGTAACAATAAAACATAACAAGTTTTAACAGAAAGTCATGTTGTATTGTGGTTATCTTATGAAATACCAGATACCGGGTTCACCTGGAACGTTAAAACGGGACACCACAAATTACTACAATGTGTTTTGAAGGAAACTACAAATTTTAAAGAAATATTTCGTGTCCGCTTCTGAAAAGCCTAGTTAAAAGTAAAAGAGGCGTGGGAGACACAAACTTACGACAATTTGATTCTATGAAAATGAACTTCGACTGTACTTGGGCTCTCACTCTTCAAAGTTTCTTATCTAATTTAAGCTGGGTAATTTCATAAATTAATATATGAATACAGTTCTGTTCCCGTTTTTTAGAACAATTAATTCTTTCTATTCTTTGTAAATTGAAAATCTAATTTCCCGAATTACCAACCTGTCAAAGTGCAAACAAACGTCAAGGTTCCCAATCCCAATGCCAACTTTTATTGATTATGGGTAGCTGTATGGCACCCTGGGTAATTCAGCCCTAATGTGATTATCTAAATCTAATTCCTCCTATATCCTTCAATAAGAGACATGAAGCTACTGAATGCCTTTGGTTGGACATCAAAAATGGAGAATGCAAATTTTTACTATGTGGACTGTACAGGGCACAGGACTCCACACTTGAGCAAGACAATTATCTACTTGAGCATCTTGGCTTGGCTTCAGAGAACAATACGGTGGCTATACTAGGTGATTTCAAATATCGTGGAGTCCGATGGCCTCTTAAGGATTGCTCTTATGTCACGCCAAGAGAGGATAACTTTATACAATGGTACGAGAATAGCAACTTTCACCAGATAATTGACAAATGCACAAGATTTCGCCAAGGAAACCAACCATCGTTCCTAGATCTGCTCTTAACGAATGACGACGCACTAATATCCAATGTCGAGCATCAAGCCGCCATTGGTAAAAGTGACCACACGTGTTTACTGGCATCCATACAACTACAAGCAAGAAGACAAAACAAGGAAGCCACAACAAGACTTAACTTCAACAAAGCGGATTTTGAAAAAATGAACGAAATACTAAGCGAAAGTTTACCTAGTTCGTTGCAAAACACAACTTGCGCAAAAAGCCAATTTGATCTTATTCACAATGCAATTAGAGAAGCTACCCAGAACAACAGTGACTCGCCATATAACGAATAAGCCATGGGTCAAAGAGGAGACAAAAAATTTAATAAAGCTCAAACTCACACTATGGAACAGATATTTACTAACTGGACTTAATGAACACTACATGGAATACAGAAAGCTAAACAATAAACTGTTAACTCAAACCAGAAAAGCTCGTTTAACGCACGAAAATAACATACTCAATGCTGGACCGAAGAAATTCTACTCCTACATAAGGCAGCAAGTGACGTCGAAGGTTAACATTCCATCTGTTCTGCTCAACAGACAAGGCCAAACTGTAACTGAGCCCCGCGAAATTGCTACTTTATTTGCAGATCAGTTTTCGAGTGTTTTCCAAACAGAGCCGCCAGATCCGCTGCCTATGTTAAACACATCACAAAGAGTGGTAGACTCCATTGGTTAAATAACATTCACACGAGATAAAATACGACAAGCGATAAAGGATATGAAGGCAACTGCTTCACCAGGACCTGATGAAATCCCTGTATCAATACTTCAAAAATGTAACCTCACTGATAGTCTTGCAATCATGATGCAGACATCATATGATAAGGGAATCCTACCTGACATGTGGAAGACGGCAACAGTAACGCCTATATATAAAAAGGGAAATAAATTGGACCCAGCAAATTATAGACCTATCAGTCTAACTAGTGTAGTATGTAAAGTAATTGATACGGCCCCTGCCACAGAAGTTCAATCAAACGACAGAAAACAATTAATATCACTTTAATAGCAGGAACCTAGTTTTATACAACAAGAGTAGCTAAAAGTGTGTCGGTCGGATGGGACCACATATATTGTTAACGGAAGTGCCCGGTGCACTTAACTTGTGGGTCCACGGCGACGGCGGTTGGCCGGCGGGATCCGCTGGTGTCCTCCAATCGATCTTGTTCGGTAACAGGCCGAGATGCTCCGGGTGAAGGCCACGGAGCGACGGCGCAGCTTCAGGCTGCCCAGTAGTCGTAGATTTCCGCAATATGGCTTATCTTAGCCCCAAGGTAGCTCTGGAATAGACACAAGCAACGGATTAGATACCGGCTCGGCACCGCTCGCCGTAGGCCCCACACGTGAATCGCCGTACAGGTTCCCTACTTGTCGGACGCGCTGTACAATTATTCACATGAGGGTACACGGCAAGGTCACACATAACAAAGGATAACACAAACATGGGAACAAGGAAAACACAGACAGGTGTTTGAACTATTCCTATATAACGGTCTCCGACCGACGGCAGAAAGTCTCACTGTAATAATTATCTAATAATAAAATAATAAAATTTATCTATAAGCCCCAGCACAGATGTGGGTAGATTTCGAAAGACTATCTTTACCTATTACGCGTCGGAGACGACGTTCCTACTGAGTCTGCGCTATGTGTAATTCCCATTTAACAATTGAAACTTTAATTTGGTTCACTTGAATAGGGAACCCTAAAATGACGGTCCCTAAACGGCCGTCTAGATAATAAAATGTTACACTAATATAGTCCACTAGAATAGGGAACCCTAAAATGACGGTCCCTAAATGCATTCCAGATAATAAAAGGTTATACTACCATGGTTCCTAGAATAGGGAACCCTAAAAGGACGGTCCCTAAATGGCAGTCTAGATAATTAAATGTTACATAACAGTATCTCCTGATGGTTCACCAATTTAGGGAACCCCAAAACGACGGTCCCTCTATGGCCGTCTTGATAATATAATATTACATAAAAATGCACATTCCAACTAGGTGGGATATGCTCCAGGTAATTGACTTTACTTATTCACAATAAAAATTTAGAAAGTTATCGGTTCCCCGTTTAAGGCCGTGCCCCAAATGGTACGGCTTCACAATAAAATATGAGATGTAATATCTCACCCGGATTCTCCTTCGTGATATGTGCAAATTAAAATTACAATAATATAAATTACTACTTAAGTCCGTAGGTGAATAGCCCTTAAGAGAATTCTTTGTATGATTATTGTTAACAATTTACCGTTATATTCGACGGGGCAATGTACTATATTCTATCATCCCCTACTGGTTATAAAATGAGCATTTGCGTATGTAACACATATACATATACAATACATAATATAATTATCGCATTTAGGCGTGGAGTAGTCTTAACTTCACCGTCCTAATTGTTTTCTAGTATATCTTGTGGTAAGAAATTCAGCACCGTCTGATTTGGATATTATTTCGATACAAGTTTATAAAATATTAGTTTACATTAAACACGGTTGAAACTACGATGACCGTGGCTCTAATCTAGACACTTATAGTTGGCTTTAGGTTACTAATAATCCATGAAGTTGATCTATTAGATAGTTATTTAGTAATGTTCTAATTATAGATCGCGCGGGGGACGTTGCACGTAAGCTAATCTGTTCACATTACTTACCCCGTATTTCCGGGAGTTCTATTTATTGCACCACTAATGTAAAACAAAACTAACAATCAATAATGTTTTTCGGTTTTACTTGGTTACTTAACGTTTCTGTTATTTTTACAGGATTCAATTTATTACTTCGTCAGCGCTGTCCGGCGGCTGCGAGTGGTCTAGTACCAATACTATTCAAATGTTTTCTTTTCTTCCTTAGACGTTGTGCACTCCTTATAATACTTCGGTCTGGCAATTAAAACCTATTTTTTTTTTATTTATTTATTTATTTCAGGCAACAAATAGAAAAGTTACAGTTGGTATAAACTTATTCTACGGCCCATAGATAAATACCTTAAAACTAAGAATACATATAGATATTACAAAAGGTATATTAGTAATAGAATCTTAAGACTATTGTTAGTACACACTTCACTATCGCACTTCAGTCTTTTTGCGTACCAGTGGTAGCGATCCGCGGAAGCGACGGAACACCACGCCCTGTGGCCAGAAGGTTTCCTCCATGACGAGGCTCAGTCTAGTGTTGGGCACTCGCACCACGAACGACAGGAAACTGACGTTACGGCTCGCCTCCAACAGCTGCACTCTCGGCGTGAAGTTGGCCTTCTTGCGCACGTACTGTCCGATGTCATCCGCCTTAGTGGTGTAGTGTAGGCGGGAGACATACACGGGTGTACTCGGTATTGCGACCTGCAGCGCTGGGCTGGACTGCGCTGCATCGGTGCCGCAACGGTTCACTTTGGTTCGTGATCGGCGCTTCCTTTGCACTGTCACGAAACCATCAGTAGCCACATCCGGTACCTTCTGTGGTAGTGACTTCGGTGGAGCGGTCGTTGCGCTGATGGTGACGAAACTTTGTCGTTTCATGGGGGCTGTAGGTACGGGCAGCGGAGCGGGGCGCGGGGTTCGCGCGGCCTTACAGGTAGGGGCCGCGGGGGCGGGTGCAGTGCGGGGCATTGCGCGCTCAGCACTCGATGACGGCGACAAAACTGCTGACGCGAAACTCGCATTGAGGTCAGCTTCACGACGCATGTTTATGTTGGCGTTAGGTGGTGACCTAGATACCGCTGTAGACTCGCGCAAAGTAATAAGTTCTTTACGCAAACTCACAACGATATCCTCGGTCGTTGCCAACCTCGTCTGGACGTCCGCCAAGCTCGCCTTTAAGGACACTATGTCCTTTAAAAGGCAGGTAACGTCGACGTGGTCGAATGTGACCGGAGGAAGCTTCGATAAGTCCTGGGCCACAAACGTAGGCACGTCGTCGGGATCGGTTGCCTTAAGCAGCGTGATGATGTCTTGTATGCTTTTCGTTGTCCCGTCACGCCTGCGGGACACCATCTGGTCGCTCTTATTGAGCACGCTGTACAGTAGCCGCTTAGAGGCAGCTATCTCTTCCTGGCTGAAACTCGACGAACAGATCTGGATAGCCGACAGCTCGTCCATCACATCCAGCTTCTGTTGCAGGAACGCCAGTAACTCATTTGGGACGAGTTGCGAACTCATCGCGATACGTGCAACGGCTGACGCCGCGCTACACTATTACGAGTAGGTATTAGTCAGCACACGCGTCCGCATCAAAACGCGGCCCAAACAAGACTGATGACCCCGCCTACATGTGCATAGTGATGCGATCGTACTATCGAGGCGGCCTCCCATTGGTCAAACCGCGCGGTTCTTATCGCTCCGATCTTACGAGGCGCCAAGACAATGGGCTTAGGAATTTCTTGCGAAACAAACAAGTTCTAACGCTTTCTGGAAGTTTCCATACTAGGGATGTGACTCAACGCAAACCATGCCTCTTCGAGGCATTCACACCGTAACATAATGGAATAAAATCATAGTTACGCATATCAGACACTTCATTGCCAGCCATGAAATCATACCAGAGGAACAACACGGTTTCTGTCCGCATCGCTCCACAGGGTCCAACCTGCTGGCGTGCCTGTCAACCTGGGCTAAACATTTCAATAAGAGAGAACCCATCGACGTATTATACCTAGACTACGAAAAAGCCTTTGATAAAGTTCCAATTAGAAGACTTCTACAGAAGTTGGAGTTCGTAGGAATACGCGGGACACTGCTAAAATAGATCGAGGCTTTCTTACGACAAAGAACCCTGCGGGTGAGAGTGGGTGGCACGATGTCTGAACACCGAGATATACACAGCGGTGTGCCACAGGGCTCAGTACTGGGCCCATTGCTGTACATAATATACACCTTTGATCTCCCACAACACCTAAGATGTAATGTCAGCACCTTTGCAGATGACACCAAAATATTTGGGAACCCGCTGACTGAATATGACCAACTCCAAGAGGATCTAAACAAAGTAGCTAACTGGTCTAAGGAATGGCTCATAAACCTTAACGCCTCAAAATGCACTGTACTACACATAGGCAAGAGCAACCCTCGTTTAAATTACACTTTAAACTCAACTCCACTGAATGAGACTATCGTGCAGACAGACCTGGGAGTAAAAATAGCGGAAGACCTCAAGTGGGAAGATCATATAACGTCAGTTGCGAAGAAAGCAAAGACTCTCATCTATTTGATCAGGAAATCCTTTGGGAATCTGACACCCGATATGGTGCTTCGAATACACAAAACCTTTATGAGACCGATTCTCGAATACGCTTTTCAGGTCTGGAGCCCCTATTTCGTTAAGGATATTGAATGTCTGGAAAGGGTACAGCGTGGTTTCACAAAAACACCGAGAACGTTAAAACAACGCAGCTACGAAGAACGCCTAAAAGTGTTAAGCCTCACATCCCTAAAGGACCGATGGGACCGTGGAGATCTTATAGAAACATACAAGATCCTAACTGGACATTACGATGTTAAGAACTTTGAGCACAACATCTTCACACGCAACGAAAATACCCATCTAAGAGGCCATTCTATAAAGCTGTGCACCAGTCTCTCCAATAATAATTCACACAAGCACTTCCTGAGCAACCGAGTGGTCAGAGCGTGGAATCAGCTTCGTGAACATGTCATCACCGCTAACAACACCAATCAATTTAAGAACCGACTGGATAAATATTTATCTGCAAAATGAAAACTAGTAGTTAACAGCTGGATACGGCTATTATCAGTTGTCTCAACTGCCTGCCGTTTAAATATAATAATAAAAAAAATATAATGCGTGCTGTCAACGGCTGGGCCATGCCAGTCTTAGTATACTCTTTTGGCATACTTAGATGGACTCAGACGGAGTTAGAAGCTCTGGATAGGAAGGTGCGTTGTCTATTGACTTCATATCGAATGCACCACCCACGTTCGTCAGTAATGAGGTTGTATATACCACGGAAATGTGGGGGTCGAGGATTTTTAAATGCCAAGACTCTCCATAACCGTGAGATATGCAACCTTAGAGAGTATTTCCTGCAGGTGGACGTGGATGTGCATCGAGATGTTGTGGCAATAGACAACGGACTGACCCCGCTGTCCCTTGCGAAAGAGAACTGGCGCAAACCTGTAATATTAAGTGTATCTGATCGGAAGGAAATATGGAAGAGCAAGGAACTGCATGGTCGATTTTATCGGGCTCTAAATGGACCCGATGTTGATTCAATAGCATCGGTATCCTGGTTACGATTTGGTGATCTCTTCGGAGAAACTGAGGGTTTTATCTGTGCAGTCACTGACGAAGTCGTGATGACGAACAAAGAGAATACAATACTATGATGACGAATAACTATCGGAGATTTATTGTCAAAGATGGGACGCTAGACATTTGTCGGGCATGTCATCGTCCCGGAGAATCTTTAAGACATATTATCTCTGGTTGTTCCCGTCTTGCGAACGGTGAGTATTTGCACAGACACAACCAAGTAGCCAGGATTATCCACCAGCAACTTGCTCTAAAGTATAACCTTGTCGACGTGGAGGTACCTTATTACAAGTATGTACCCGACCCAGTTCTTGAGAACGGTCATGTCACATTGTATTGGGATCGATCTATTATCACTGATAGGACTGTTATAGCTAACCATAGATAACCTCCTAATAGATTCCGCATTACTGTAATTTTGTTCCTTACCGAGTTCACCTGTTTTGGCGGAATGCGAGGGGCGCGCGGAAACATGTAAGTGCGCTATGATTGGCTGTTTCAAGGTCAATCTTTGAATGCACCGAATACTAGAGATGGGATAGTGATGAAAATGTATCGATAAAATTTTGATAGGTATATTCTCTCTCTTTGTCCTGCCCTTTGTCCCATTATTTGGGGTCGGGTCTCCTCACTTTTCGGCGCCAGGATAATCTATCCTGGATTGTCGTTTCAGGCAACTGGGCTTTCTTGAGGTCTGTTTGGATTTTACACCACTATAATAATAATAATACTTTTTTTTATTTTATTATATCGTTTATTCCTTCATATTCTTATTTTATACATTTTAACAAACATTTATAAAAAACACAAATACATTTAAAAATATGTATAATTTTTCTTATTTATCATTATATTTTTTATAGGAATAGGTATCGGGACTATCAAGAGGGACAGGTATTATCAACTCTCAGTTCCTATTTCCTCAAACTTTAAGTAAAACTTTTCTACCTATTCCGATCTCTGATGATCGCACATCTGCCGAGCCTTTTCACAACTCAGGATCAGCTTTCCAGTGTAACTGCGATGCAGTTGAACTTTAATATTTTCCGTGGAGCGACTGCCATCATTCTGACCTCCACAAACTATGGGCGATATCAAAGCTCTGTAGTTAGACCAGTTGGATTTTGATTTAGGGCCCCAAATACCCGTAACGACTGCCATAGATGTTCGTATAATAACCGGGACCGACGGCTTAACGTGCTCCCAGAGGCACGGAGGTCTCAATTTCTAAAAAATGGTCACCGATCGTAAGACCGACCTGATTAGATGTTGCTTAACCTTAGCAATGGGTTAATATACACGGTTACCACTAAGCCACGAGCCCCCCATCTCTGATGATGATACATTATAATTTTATTCAATAGATGTAAAAAAATATAATTTATATTAAGAAAGAAATTATAAATAGATCACAAAAACTGATGTCATCGGCGGGTCTATAATTTCTTTCTTAATATTTTACGTTGTTATTGGTGGGAAACCAACTCTCCCCACGAGATGTTGCATCTACCCATTTCTTTTTCCTCGGGGCATCCAGGAAACCTATAAAATAATATTTATCTCAGTTACATTGCTAAATCACATTAGTTGCGAAAAAAAAATTAAATAATGCCAACGCACAAATTGGTCGCAAATAAATCGCAGCTTACCGAAATTCAAGCGGGTGCAGTCGCGGGCGACAACATGTTGCTTATTTATAGGTACTACTTTTTAAAGTACCTACGGCAATAATACTGCAAAATATCGATGACGTACTATATCATACCGATATCCCATCACTATCGATTCAAGTGCTATTGTAATGTATTGTTAGAAAAGGATAGCTATTATAATTTGGCTAATGAGTGAAAGAGTAATTTCAAAAAGACATCAACGGGTTCGAAATTGTTTGTGTTTATGTTCTAAAACCAACCAGAATAAATTGAACTCCGGTGCATATAGTCAATTTTATATTTACATTTATGTCTAATTTAATTACCTGTGAAATGTAATGTCATCTTTTTGGTAATTTGATGTCTTCGCCGTCTTGCCACACCATTTTACCACACCATTTCACGGAACAGGAAGCCATTTAAAATGTAAAATGCTCACAAAAACAATTTTTCTAAATTATAAAATCGCACGTGGTCATAGGTCGCGAAGTTGGTTGTCACTGACGTCGTGATTTTAGGCATAGCTTTATATGCTTGCGAAATCAAGTATGAGTGGCGCGCGTTTGTTGCCGTTGCCATGCGGAATCTATTACGAGGTTATCTATGTAGCTAACAGACCTGATATAGTGATAATGGATCGATTAAAGCGCCTTGCAGTAATTGTCGATATCACTGAGCCACATGACGAGAATCTCGTGAAAGCAGAAAAAGATAAGCAAATTAAATATTTAGACCTAGCTCACGAGATTGTCGACATGTGGGATGTTGATTCGACGATTATTGTTCCGATAGTCGTATCTGCGCATGGTCTAATAGCCAAGAGCCTCGACCTCCACCTACAGAGGCTCGCGTTAGGCAGCTGGATCAAGGGCTTGATGCAGAAGGCGGTTCTGTTGAATACGGCCCGTATTGTGAGGAAGTTCCTGTCTTTGGAGCCCTAACCACCGGTAGCTTGGTCCCTGTACCCGATGCCGGTGGGTTACTGTTTTTTATATTTTTAAATGTATTTTTTTATAAATCTATTTAAAAATGTAATAAATATGTGTTAAGTGTTAATAAAGAGAATAATTTATTATTATTATTATGGGAATATATATAATACCCTTTAATGAATTTTAAGGCACGAATCAAAAGAGTTTCATTTTCATACACTTGTGTAGAATTATAAGTAACTAGTGGTCGCCCGCGACTTCGTCCGCGTGGTAATTTGGATTTTTTCCCGTTCCCGTCGCGCCGCGTCATATTTTGAACAATTCACACAATATCTTTATAAATTGTAGCCTATGTGTTATTCTGATGTATAAGCTATGTTATTGTTTAAGTTTTATTATTGTTATGTGTAAAAATTTCATTAAAATCCATTCAGTAGTTTTTACGTGAAAGAGTAACAAACATCCATCCATCCATCCATACATGCATACTTACATACTCACAAACTTTCGCGTTTATAATATTAGTAGGTAGGATACTATGTAAAGTAAAATTATGTGCTAAAAATTCAGTATCAGATTATTTATAGTCCCGCCCGCGCCCGACCCGACCCGAAGCCGGAGTTCGATTTTTGCTGAGCGCATACCGAACAACGTTTCTTGTCGTCCTGCACCTGAAGCTAGTTAGAAATAACTAGTTCTTCTGTATCAGTATATCAACAAATTAAGCATTACCTTGACACTGACGAAATCATCGATGAACATCAATGGTGCCACGTTTTTAAAAAAAGAAGAAGACTCGAAGCCATAAGACTTTGACGTAGTTGACAGATTGACACTGACAGTTGAGAGTATTTTTTGGAGTTCGGTTTCAGTTTGTTTGGTGAATTGGATTGGATTAGATTGTTTGTTTATTAGTTTTACGGAGAGAGAGCTAGTGTTCTACATTTTTTTATCAGCTGGTGTTGTATCTTATCAGTTATCAGATTGTATCTGGCTGAGGCTGGTGATTCATTATTAGTTAAAATACCTAGCAAATGCGTATCGATAAAGTTTACAAAATTTTTGTATCAACAAAACTCGCCTCTTTGTGAAAATTAAATAGTAAGAACCAGGTAGAAACTTACTTTCAAGATTTCATAAATAAAAAAACATAATCATGAATCAATACCAAACGGAGCGGCGATTAAGTTGGTGTTATTTACTAGTAGCTGTAACGCTGGGTGTATCGATGATTTGTATTGCAATTCCGTTTAACCACTGGCGCGCGACATTAGACGTTTGTCCTGGCGGATACTTCGAGAATACCAACTGTGGTTGCATACTATTTGGAGTCCGTACATCTCAGTATTTCAATGGTGGGCACAATTCGTACTGTCTGTTCGCAATATTTGCTCCATTACCCGTGGTCATCTATGCTATTGTCATGACCCTTTTTCATATGTACAGAGTGTGCATAAATAATGCTGGAAAATATGAAGATGAGAAGTCTACAACTATGGAGGAAATGTAAGTAGCTTATTACATTTTATTTTTAAAAAACAATGGGGTAAGATGTTGAACTTTTTATATAATTGCACTAATTTCGCTAAATAGAAGACATTATAAACGTCGACATATGTTTCACCTACTCACGAGGCATTCTCAAGACTGTCTCAAAGAGAACGGCTGTTCTCTTTGAGACAGTCGACGTTTATAATGTCTTCTATTTAGCAAAATTATTGCAATTATATAAAAAATTCAACATCTTACCCCATTGTTTTATCATGGACTTTCGCCAGGTAACGCCGGATTCCATTCAATATTTTATTTTTACTTTATGCTCAGATTTACTGTCTAAGAACAATGTTCTTGTTCTCAGTAACATAATATAAATACAAAGGTTATTAATGCTTACATTAACTGATTAACTGATTAGACATTGTAAATAGCACTATCTAAAAGTGTAATTTTAACAAAAAAAAAACTGACTTCCAACTGTCAGAACTGAACCAACTTGAAGTGGGACCACATGGTGTGGTCCCACTTCAAGTTGGTTCAGTTCTGACGCGGGAAGCACATTCTTACAAATAAAAAGGAATCAACAAAATTGTTTCGCCCAGTCAAAAGTTATGTGGTTGAAAAAAACATAAATGTAGCAAAAGAAAATATAGTTAAATTGAAAACCTTTTCCTTTTTGAAGTCATTTAATAAAGTAATTAAAGTAAGCTCTAAACTTCTCAGATAATAATAAGTTAACAATTTATATGAATTTCCAGTGAAGGAGAATCAATAGTAGTTAGTACACGCACAAGGATGAGTAAACAGAACGATGGAGTGATATATTGTTGGATCCCCACATCATGTATTGGTGGAGTTTTCAGCATATATACCTTGACACATGCAGCTATTATTACTACAGGCTTCATTCGGACCTGCACACAATACAGAGGATTCTTAGTAACTGTAAGAAACTTGAATTTTTCTGCTATTTTTGTTTTATGGTAAGACCGACTGAGAATGACTAAACCCCCTTATTATAGCATTTGGAGAATTTTGTTGATAACCAATGATATCACAGGCATAAATGTTTAACACAGTCATTAAATTACTGATCATATGTTTATTAATTGGGTCACGTAGCCAATATTTTCTGTGATATAATTGGTTATTGACTATACTTGAGACTATCATCCACATAAGACTGAAGTATTGGGGCCTTACCCCTGCGAAGGCAAAGAGGAAAATAAGCGAATTGAATATATACAAGGTTCTCTTCTCATATACGTAGGTATATAGTTCTGCATGGTATCTACATACCATGCAGAACTTAGCAGAAATTTCTTATTGGGCTATCTAGTTCAGGTTAGTACACATTTTTAAGAACTGGAAGGTTAGTACTTTCATTGATCAGTCACTGAATTGGAAATCTCGAAATTTTGTTGTTTCACCACCAATTTTTGTTAATATAGAATACTCTAGGATTCATATATTTTTTGTATATCAAAGCAATGAGTTTGCTTAAACTATTCTTAAAATATTAAGAAAGAAATTATAAATAGATCACAAAAACTGATGTCATCGGCGGGACTCAAACCCACGGCCTTTCCCTAACAGGGGGACTGCTCTGACCAACTGAGTTGATGACCGATGACCACTACCGACGACATCGAATTTTTGCTTCATATCATATTCATAATTTCTACATCGCGCTATTAAAGAATCATCGTAGCTCAGTTGGTCAGAGCAGTCCCCCTGTTAGGGAAAGGCCGTGGGTTCGAGTCCCGCCGATGACATCAGTTTTTGTGATCTATTTATAATTTATTTCTTAATACTCTAGGATTCATTGCTTAAGTCCTTCTATCTACGTATTGGTCGAACAATTTACTATCTAACATTTCTACCAGGTCACACCGGCTATGCTCACATGCTGACCACATTTAGTGTTAAGTCATTTAAATATAATGAAACGTGAAAGTTTAAAAGTTATAAGTAACTGTGCTAAAGTAAAAACCTGCAATTTTGCCCCCAATCCATGCAGTCTCATAATACCCACACGGGGAAGAGTAACAAATATCCACACATCTAAACAGTGTGTATGTATGGATGGATTACAAACATTCGCATTTAAAGTCTTATAACATAGTACAAAACAAAGTTGCTTCCCTCTGTCTGTCCTACGCAACGGATTTTGATGCGGTTTTCACCAATGGATAGAGTGGTTCTCGACTTGTCGAGGAATGTTTTAGTATATAATTTGTCAAGCAGGCGAAGCCCAAAGTTGCGGGTGTCCGCGAGTATATAAATCAATTTGTTTGTTGGTGTACAATAAAGAGATTTCTTTCTATAAAATTAGTAAACAGTATAATTTCCGTCTAAATCAGAACAACATAGGTAGATTTCCAGTTATGTAAGACGATATTGACTCATCCGGCAATTACGTGACAGAACAAGGATATCATTGTGTTGCTACCTTTGCTCTACATAGCTAATTAGGTGGACCGAGTTAATTGAAGGCTACCCCTTAACCTTTGTCGTTGCGAAATGTTTGTGCTCACGCGTTTAGCCTACTTCACTAATGCGTGTGTTGCAATCGTTTATCTCTGTAGGACTTGTCATTCCGGATGAGGTCCAGTGCGTTTTGTGTGACACATACTCGCACGGTCAGATGCATCTACGTTTACACAAATATTTTATTACACCACAAACAAAATAATACAAGTACAAATGCCACATTCTACACAAATAATGAGGACGTTCTTACTACGATATATTCGTAAATGTCCCAGCAGATAGCCCCTCAAGAACAATCGGTCTACTTTACCAATCGGTCCACTTTCCTAATTCGTCTTTCCTAAATCATAAATAAAATTAGCATAATCATATTTAAGCATAAAATTTATAAGCATAGCTTTATAAAGGCATAAACGTATCAAACTATAATGAATATAGTCATAATCATCTTACGCAGAATAAGTAACTATGTAAAATAATTAAGAGGCGGCTTAGGAGTGGCCCAAGGGCCACCCCCGCCGCACCTAAACCTACTTTGACACTATATAATATAGGAAATACTGGTTAAAGCTACTTTTTTATTTTTCATTCATTTCATGAATTTATACCTATTCAATTTTAGTAATATATACTATTAGGCGACTGTACACTATGCCTAAAAACATTGTGCAAATTATAAGTATGCATAAATATATTAGACCTAAATATAATTATTCCACAGTACATATGCTGCTAAAAATCAATTATGACCAAGTATAATTATGCCAAAAAAGTATGCCAAATTCATTGTGCCAAACCATTTAGGATAACTAATAACATAATATGTTATATTATGTTAGCGAAAGGTATACCTAAAAATCACCCTTATTCGCATTGAGAATCTCATATATTCTCAAAATAGCAGATTCGCAATATAGCCGAAGTACATACAATGCAGACAAAAAGCGATAAATTATTAATTTTTACTAACTGAACCCACGACTTCGTTTCCTGAGAACCTCCTATTCAGTTAAGATCGCCTGGTACTTTTTCAGAATAATGAGTTCAAACATGTGTACAATTTCGGCTACATTGCGAATCTGCTATTTTGAGAATCTCATATTTTGAGAATCTCATATTTAGAGAATCTCATATTTTTTGAATCTGATATTATGCGAATAAGGGAAAAATTATCCTTCCTGTTGTGTAACACACATGTCTAATTAACATGATGTGCTAATTACAGGAGTTCCGTGCCTTCGGAGACCATGCGGCCACGATACATTTCCGCCTCGCATGTCAAGCTATTTTGGACTTTATGGATTATATACACAAGGACGCACCGAACAGCCGACGAGGAGATTACATTAATACTGGTCTGTCGATACAATTAGCTATAGCCGCTTCCTGGATAGCTGTAGGTACGTGGATTCTTATAACAATATTCACAGCTCAGCGCGCGTTTAGAGAACGACGCGTACTTACTTGTTGTGGTAACTAAGTATTGAGTAGTAGAACCTGATACATTTGACCCTCACTACCTAATAGAGAAAGAAGTCTAAGAGTCTAAGACGTTGTCAAATCGTTTCATCCAGGAGATTACGAGTGAAATTTTAATATTCGAAAACACATCAGTGAGTTCATATTGCTGCTAGTTATAAGTCGCTTCGAACGTTTAGCTTTTAATGAAGCACAAATATAGAGCCTAGAATTCGTAAATTATTATAAGAAACGATATCATGATAAATATTAATATGAAGTTTTTGAACTAGCCTTGGATTGGTTGTGATTTTTAGTTAAAAATCTATAATATCAGCCGATTTTATACAACGAAAGTAGTATGAGTAGTTAGTAAGTACAATATTTTTGTAAACTTATATAATATGTGTATTACGAACTCCAAAACAGCGTGGTATTTATGTTAGAATAAAAATGTCGCAGCGCGGTGGCTTGAAGGCGTCGTACAGCTGGCAATCGCTATCCTCGTCTGACTAACGATGTTACGCGCTAAAAAAAAATATTTTTATAATATACCTTTTCTATTTAATAGGTAAATAACATCATTTCATACAGATTTTTTATACTGTAGTTGGTAAATGTTCATATTTAAACAGATTCGAAGACTTGCAACATTATTTCATAGTTATTTAATATTATAGTAAGTAGACATATAAATAAGTAAAGACTGAGCTTCAAATTGTACTACTGTAACAGGAGTCATTTTACCGAATATTATCATCAAATAACTAAACACGATACCACCGAGTACTATTTTACTGGTGTTCATTAAACCAATAATTTTAAGAAGTAATTTGACTGATCAATGCTTTGT
The DNA here is from genome assembly GCA_963556515.1 of Nudaria mundana. Lineage (NCBI taxonomy): Eukaryota > Metazoa > Arthropoda > Insecta > Lepidoptera > Erebidae > Nudaria > Nudaria mundana. Next base: position 7,497,555 of record OY748289.1, on the reverse strand, counting down.
CTTGCTTTGTCAAAAACTCCAATTTATTACCACTACCAATAACTTCGTCGCCATTATGCATTGCAGATATAAAAGGTAGTTTTTGTCTCATGGATCTACCATGAGATAGATTGATAGGTATGTACTTTTCAGAATGCTTAGACACGACCAGCCTCAGGAGCATGGGGGTGGGACATTTTAAACCAATGATATCGCAGAAAATTACAAAAAATGTGTTAGTAGCTACATTTTCTGCGATATCATTGGTTTAAATAAGTTGGTCGACATATGTCGACACTGTCATGCTCGTGCTGCTGGACTTCAATAATATCATCAATTCTATACTCCTTCAGTTGTGATGATATTATGTATCCTTCGTTTTTACAAAAAGGCAGTGTTCCGCTGTCGCGTATCTGAGTAGATCTCACAGGGGTTCACGCCGGGGAGTACCTTCCTGGAGTTCTAATTTCTACCAAACCAAGCTTTACCAAACTTCCAATCTAAGTAGGGGACGCAGTACGTTCATACCTTACGGCAACAATTTTAGACGGTGGCGATCTTCCGGTGGCCGTTATGATACTGGTCCCTATAGTCCACTAGATTACTTGTTAGATGCAATTCCTAGATGCACTACGACTTTTCTTCTGGTTTTCCTAAAGCGTTTTACATTTCAATAATAATTACAACGTAACAATTACTTTATGTATGGAGATTCGTCTATGGAGAATCTTAACTCCGCTATGTAGAAAATGACGTCATATAGCGACGAATAGATGAGCTCTCTTCCATAATATGATCTACTTTTAAAAAGTTATTATTCACATTTTACATATTGTGTGTGAGGACTGATCTCACACGCCTGAGCGTGTGGTCGTAGAGCGTGACCTATTATGTTAAGATGTATTGTATCTTGTGCGTGTGAACTGTTTTGTCAATGTGCCCTCCAATTAGATGTAAGAATTTCTTTATATATGTAAAACTTTGAAATAAAGACATTTTTATTGTATAAGAAAGTGTTGCACAAATATAACACCACTAAATATTGCCTGTTCTAAGAGCATAGTAACGTTGACTAGAACATTTAAAAAAAATAATCATGTGACTGAAATGTTCTACCATGTCATTGGTTCGATAGTTGATCGACTAAACGGTATAATACACTGTTTAAACGGCTGTTTAAAACCAACGATGTTCTACTGAACACTGTTGGTTCTACGAGGGTGGATTGAAAAGTAGTCGGCCTAACACTGATCCATTTAGTTCTAAAAATCAAATCTACCCACATTATTTAGTTCAGTTCGGACCTGTTGTGTGAAGTTTGAAACGTGTGCGATAATTAGTTTTAATTTTATAAATTTATTAACATGGCAATCTAACATCATTTCCGCAAATGGAGCAAATCGAACAGCGTGCCGTCATTAAGTACCTCCATAAGAAGGGGCTGTCATCAAAAGCCATCCATGATGATATGGTCAGTACATTAGGGGATTGCGCTCTTTTATATTCATCCGTCAAAAAATGGATAGCAGAATTCAAGCGTGGTAGAGAGAGTGTGAAAGACGAACCCCGCTCTGGAAGGCCTTCGACGTCCACTACTGACGAAAATGTTAAAAACATACTCGACTTAATTATGGGAGACCGCAGATTGAAAATTAGAGAGATAGCCGAGATTATAGGCATCTCTTATGAACGTACTCAAAACATAATAGTGCGATTGACTATTGCACGTGACTGTTTGGAGTTATTTGAAGCTGATGAATGTGATTTTTTGAATCGTTTTGTTACTATGGACGAAACATGGGTTCATTACTGTACACCGGAAACAAAACAACAATCAAAACAGTGGAAAAGACCTGATTTACCACCCCCCAAAAAGGCTAAGTCGATTTTGTCGGCAAGTAAGGTGATGGCTTCAGTATTCTGCGACTCGAAGGGTGTGATTATGGTTGATTATCTTGAAAGGGGTCAGACTATAAACTCTGATTATTACTGCACCTTACTACGTCGTTTACGAGAGGAAATAAAAGAAAAACGTCCAGGAATGATCAGAAGAAAAGTCCTGTTTCATCAAGATAACGCTCGTGTTGACACGTCTGTCCAATCAATGGCAGAAATTCACAACTGTGGCTTTGAACTGTTACCGCATCCACCTTATTCACCTGATCTGGCACAGTCAGACTTTTTTCTGTTCCCTAACCTAAAAACGCACTTAGGAGGTTTTTGATTTTTGACAAATGACGAGGTCAAAGCAGGAGTAGACGCATATTTTGACTCTAAGGTAGAATATTTTTTTTTCAACGGGCTAAATGCTTGGAAGGGAAAATGGACGTTACATAATCTAAGTGTAATTTATGTGAGTTTTATGTTAACCATTAGTCTTTTGTGCCGTCCAACCTATCTGTAGTAAATATATTTGTAAGGTAAAGGTACGATATGATACCGTTTTGACGTAGTGGCGCGTGCGCATGTTAAGTCTCTAGGTCTGTGTACATAAAAGAACCCACACACGCGATCGTTCAGACGGTCTATAGGTTGAAATTGGCTACGGACGTTAATCGATAAGGTTGAAAATCGAACAAAAAACTGTCTAAACGATCTGAGCCCGCAAGCAATATGTCGTCAGTGTGTGGGCTGTTTAATACCTTTGAGTTCTTTAATTGTAGAAATTCTTCTTTTTTTTTAAACGTGGCTCTAACGATGTTCATCAATGATTTCGCCAATGTCAAGGTAATGCTTGATTAGTTGATAGTCCCGCACAGAAGAACTAGTTATTCCTAACTAGCTCAAGGTGCAGGACAAGAAACGTTGTTCGGTACCTATGTGAGTGTCTGGGAACCTGATTTTTGCGGAGCGCCAGAGGTAACCTAAAAAGCCACCAGCCACGCGCTCATCAAAAATCGAACTCGTAGAAATTGTTATTTTTCTTTTAAAAAGCTGAGGCATCACATAACTAATATGTCAAAACGTCTCATAGTATATATACCATTAGTATATAAATAAGTGTATTTAGTTTTAGTACTTTCACGTTTGAGGTGTGGAATATAAATGTTATACAACTATTATCACACAGAATATTTAATAAACAACATTACAATTATTACTCTAACATCTGTATATGAGTAACATATTAATAATATACTTAAGTATATAAACAATACAATTGTTTACTTTCACAAACCCATCGTTTACTAATCATTTCTTTCTTTTAATAAAAAACGCCGAAAAAAATATCTTATACGGTTTTTTTTTATTATTTTAAGGATATACAAACTTAATCTTATAAGTATAATATCAAAGGCGTTACGGTTGACCGTATACCAGTGAGCACAGTTGGTGCAATCTATTTGAAACGTCGAGCAACGGGGAGCCATTAAAGCGGGCTACTACACTTGCCGGCAATTTCTTAATATTGTAGACACACTCCCGATGTCGTCATGAACCCTTTTTTTTACGTCCCAAGGCCGCAGCCGCTCCGACGTCCATTGCCGGGCGTCTCTGGTAAGCACCAGGAGGTAGTTCCAGTGGCGCCCGGCGGACCATGAACCCTAGATTGCCCATAGCAGGTGTGCGAGTAGCCCGCTTAAGGTAGGTATCGTAGCTTTGTTATTATGGCTAAGACCTGTTTGTATTTCAATTATTTATTAATATTTCTACATACTTTTGTAATAAAAATAATAGCTTCAATAATTGCACAAGTGTTCATTGTACATAATTGCTTTTATTCTATAACAACAATATACTACCTATCTATTAACTGTATTCAGTACGTACCATATTCCATAAGAATACAATGCAATGTAACAAATGAAAATATACAGGGTTATTTATAATAAACTAGCATCCTCCCTGGGGTAGGTAGCAGACATCATAAGTAACAACGTTTGTTCTACGACTTTTAGTAAAACTGAATACATTACTTAATAATGAGTTTTCAAGTTTTTATTGTCATAACGCGACACTATTAAGTCTATGTTTCATTCATAAACTGCAGGTCAACGCACGCACGTTCGCGCGCGCTTGGTCGGTGAGTTCCTGGATACAATGAAGATGGAATGGATATTTGCCTTCGTTGTGAATGACACTCCACGCGAAGAACTGCGATACATTAAACCGTAGCGCGGCGTCATTGGTACTTGCGGCGGGATTATCCTCAAATAACTCCAGTATCCTTTCTTGTTCCCGTACTGAGTGCTTGTGATGGACGCCCACTATCACTGAACCTGTCCGTAGTCGCGTCATCGCTGTGTGGCAGATAACATCGTTGCCCGACTCGGTGTAGGTAGATTTGGAAACCTTACTGCATATTGGCGGCAGGCTTCCGCCACATTATCGTCACTCTAAGCAAGCATCTAGCGAGCGAAATGAGTCAAGATCAAAGGCGCTAGCGCCGCGCCCGCCGCCCCGCGCCTCGTTCCTATCCGTGCATTGCATGAATTGATGATACGAGTTTGTTTACCTAATTTTTACAGTGCGCGTAAACTGCGGCGTAGAGTTAATAACTGTCAGACGCAAAACTAAATTAATATTTATTTTTGTATGAAAGTAAAATTAACGAATTATAAAAAGTCGTAGAACAAACGTTGTTACTTATAATGTAAGCTATCTACCCCTGCGAGGATGCTAGTTAATTACAAATAACCCTGTATAGTTAGTCTAAAAAGTTATGACGCGGAACTGGCAACAATACTTAGAGGCTCAAGCTCAATGCCAATACCACCGGTCGTCAAAAGTACTATTGTAATAGATTAGCACTTTCGACGACCAGCGAGATGGACACCGAGGCCCAAATGATTGCCACCGACGCTTTCATTTTCCAGCCTCTCTTCTCATTTGCTGTAAATACATATAGAAAAATAATATCAGTATACTTAGGTACTTATTATAATATATACGTATTAATTAAACTGGTAAACCCGGCAGGTATAACTTTATACAACCTAGGTTAACTATGCATTAACAAAAATCAAATGATTTTTTATATTATGTAGTGTATATTTTAACTTAAAAACGCGACTAAGATTTAGGACTTAATTACGTCAATATAACATATTATGAATAAAGCTTATAAAGCTGCCGAATTCTGTAAAACGACACAATTTTTATTATTAAAAATTCAGTGTTTAAATATCGTTGTAACACGTTACACTAGTACCGTAGTTCGGTAGAATTCCGGTAGGTGGATCCAACGCTAACCTTGATAGCGCGATCTAGAAATTATGATATGAAGCCAAGATTGGATGTTGTCGGTATTGGTCATCGTAGCTCAGTGGTCAGAGTATTCCCCAGCTAAGGAAAGGCCGTGGGTGCGAGTCATACCGATGACATTTCTGTTTTGGTAAATTATTTATAATTTTTATCTTAATATTTAACACAAGTTTGCTCAAACTCATTGCTTTGAAATACAAAGATACCATTTAGCTAGGTCTAATAATTATCTTTGGCATTATATATTCTGAATGACAATATCAAATTGTGTCGTGAAAATAAAACTTGTATACCGAACGAAACTAATTTAAAATTAAAAAAAAAACATTGTGCGGTCGGGGGACCTTCGTCAGGAACGAAGTTCTTTACGCAACTAAAACGCAACCCAACCTGAGTTTGGGTTACTTTTCGTTTTACTAACCACGACGACGCTAAATTAAAAAAAAAACGGACCACATTTTCGCTTCTTCGGATTACCGGTTGGGAACCGTAACGTGACGATTTGTACTAAATCGCACTACCCGTAAACCGCGTTAGAGAACTGCGTCCAAAAAAAGTTTCTACAAGTCTCTTTTTTGTAGTATCCCTATGAGAGTAGAAACCATCCATAAAGAATTTTAAAAAAATTCTACCAATATGGTAATATTTTTTTCTACTAATAGGTAATTTAAGATTGTGTGTTGCCACACTCTAGCTCCCAGTTGTCGGGTATTAACTTACTAATATGATTCTTAAATTTACTGTAGGTACATGGATCATCACAGAATTTTGGTTTCAGTTCTGTTGGCACTTCCATTTTTGTATTATTCCAGTAGAATGTCTGTAATTGACAATATTAGTTTTAAAACTTTACACGAACATGATATAGGCAAAAAGACAGACGTACAACACGCTACAGAAGTTTAAATATCGCCCATGGCTTGGGAGGTCAGATGACAGTCGCTACAAGGAAAACATCGAAGTACAGCCGAATCGCAGTTACACTGGAAAGCCAACCCCAAGTGAGTTGGGAAAAGTATCCCCGAATGGATAGGGAGATGTACATTACTCACTCACACCATTAGTCCTTTTAGTTGAGAAGGAAAGGCAGTTATCGACTGCCTCGGTGGCTCAATGGTATGAGTATGCGACTGCCGTCCCTGAGGTCTCAGGTTCGATTCCGGGTCGAATCAAATATTTGTGTGATACACAAATGTTTGTTTCGAAGTTTGGGTGTTTTTTTATGTATAATATGTATGTATTTAGAAATATATAAGTATGTTTATCAGTCGTCTAGATCAGCACAAGCTTATATTAGCTTAATTTGAGCTGGATGACGTGTTAATCTATGGGCCCCTTTAGTTCATTAATTCTTGCGTCTATTCTCTCACAACTCACCTTAACAAAAAAGTCTTCATTCTCAATATCCTCATGCATTTCCAGCACAATACTAGCTCCATACTCTGGCTCCAGTAGTTCTTCGAAGCCGAGAGCTCGCCACAGCGATACCACTGTAACGTCATGACCCGAGTACAGGTACAGAGAACGGTCTATATTTGAGTGACTCTCTGTCTCGTCAAAGTATTGACGTATCTCTTTTAAAAGTTGACCTGTGTACAATGAAGGGTTTTGTTAACTGAGTTTGTATGTAGTAATATCCAGGTAGGTATTGTGTAGTATTGTCTTAACCCTCAGCATGCCTGGTGACTAAAAGTTACACGGTATGCCTTGTAGGGTCTCACGGACCCGGACTATTAGCCCCCTATAAACATGTGGTAGCTAGTGTATTAAATTAATTGATAAGCTAGCAGTATAATATGCTACAGTATGTAATAGAAATAACCCAGAATCAATGTTTTGTTATTTATTCTTATAATTAAACATAAGCAGCGATTTTAACAAAAGCGTAAGCGTAGCGTTTTTACTTTGCATCATGTATGAAGGTTGTACTTAAATAACAGGTACACGCGCACTTAAATCACATCTTTGTTCTAAACAACCGTACCCTGGACTGAAATGATAGGTGTCGGACCTCATAACGGTCAGCTACTGAGGACGGTTGCATGCAAAATTCAAATTTGAATGAACTGCAGCAATTTATGTTTAGTGGTGGGTCTGTCTGACCCTACCAGGCATGCCAAGGGTTAATGCAACAGTTTCATAAACTGTCCTAAGAGTGTTCTAATACCTAGTTATGTGCAGATTCATACACTACTTTATCAAATCTCATACGTTAAGGAATTTCGACAAACACAAACTTGAAGAAGTTATCGACAGTATGGCAGCAAAACTCAACCTTAGCCTGTTATTGCAAGTCGAATTTAATCAAAATTAACTATCCAACTGTGTTTCAGATACACGACGATAGAGATTTGCAGAAAATCTCATACAAAATCTGTATCATAAAACAACTTTTTAATTTTCTATAGTACCGGTGTCATAAACATAGGCTATGTCAACTTTTGAAATCAAAATTTGTATTTTAGGACATGGAAGTAGATAAACATTAGTAGTCCACACACATATATGCACCCTTCTTCCCAATTCCTCACTTTTTATGAGAAGGTATTTCCAGTTCATTTATATGTAGATGAAATACCCTATATTTTAAAAAGAGACAAAAGACACATGGACGATGCCAGTAAGCGTAAGCTAGTAACAGATAAATCAATATTTACCAGTATGCAACCGTTGCATGGTCTCATTATAAGACAGCATCGCTAAACTCAACATGAAGGGAGTACGCATTTTTGTAGGAAATACAGTTTTCGTCCAATCGGGCAACTTGAGGCCCGCATCTTGCTCCGACAGAAGGGTACTGTACAAAAAGTCTGCGTCTAATATACTCCTTAAAGTCTGGTTTGTATGTTTCGTTAGATAGTCAAATAACTCTGCGAATTTCGGCTCAGCGTTATGTAAAGCCAACTGTTCATTGTACATCGCTTTCCAAGTTTTACAGGGTTTTCCTGCAGCTACTATCTGAAACACAAATTATGTATATTTTAACTGCAATGTTGGAATACACTATAACTGGGGTACTGGTACATAGAGGCCTCACGAAGTTCCTGCAACCTAGTGCCAGGAGATGTGGCCATTTTATACTCATGAATATGGTATACTGAAGAAAAACACATGTATCTTTGCAGTATAGTTTTATTTATTTTACACAGAGCAGTTTCACCTCATGGGGAAAAAATTTAACCAACTAATGCTTGTGTTTGAGCAAAAAACGCTTTGCTCTGACCAAAACAGAGCTTACTACAACTAATCAAAAAAGTCCCTAACGCAAAATACGTGCGCTATTCGTGGATTTGAAGATACAAGCTAGTTAAAACATAATGATTGCTTTATCCATCTCGAGCTTCAGTAAAAGCCTCATCAACAAATAATTATTTAAAAAAAGAAACTTACATTATCCAATTCTTTTGGCAGTGAGTGTACCGGTATTGGTTGCCATGGCAACTCAGGATGCCACAACTGTCTCTCAGTTGGTGGGAACAAGCCCGCAAGCAATGTGTATGCACTCATCAAACACCTAGATGCATCACTACTGCGGATGTACACATTTTTCTCCAAATACTCCTCCAATATAAAGTTTGAATAGTAACTTCTGTACTTCTTGCCTAACTCATATAGTTGTAGCTTTCCAGGCTAAAACATAGTAAAAAGTTATAAGCGTACAAAAAAATAATATTGCACTTTTCCAGTGAGTGGCAATAGACTGATCCCCTATTATGTGGGACCAATAGTTTCAAGTGGGAAGTTGGGGTATAATATAATATGCCTCTTCTACCTACCACTTCAAGGAAACAGGTGTGAATATTTATGTTATACAAAATTGTAGTTATGCACATCCATCTTCAGTCGAACATCCATAGTCCGAGACGCCCAGGACTTTAATTGGCTGTACCATAGCGGCTGGCACGTAAGATTTTGTTGTCTTTAATCAACATTCCATCGCAAGGCAACGGGTTTAAATTTTTTTCAAAATTACAATATAGCTGCTACTTTTTATTATATTCATTCACCCATTTTGGACATAACCCATTATATGTGTACCCGGTGATGGCAATAGGCTTGCCCCCTATTACGTGGGACTAAAAATACTAGCAAATTGTGGGTGTGTAATGCATCTCTGCCTACCCTTTCGGGGATATAGGCGTGATATGTGTGTGTGTGTGTGTGTGTGTGTGTGTGTGTCTGTGTGTGTATCTTCAGTACTAACTTTTAATTATGATAACCTATTTACTAAATAAATAGAGTAATAAAAACAAGTAAGTCAAGTAAGGTTATCAAGATATCTTCTTAACACCTGATAAGAAGTGATAAATGAGCAGTTTATTTTTAAATATTATAAATTTTACGTACATTGGTTAAGCTGCCGAGGCCATCAGGCCACTGGTAATTTTTGTAAGGATCACTATTGTATGATTTAACCGGTGTCCTTGCTCCATGTCGGAATAGCTGTAATATAGAATAAGACGTTATAAAAATGTATGTAAAATAATTGTTAAAATATTATACAGAGGAAAGATTTGATTGTTTGAATAGAATAGACGCTGTAACTACTGAACCAATCACTGACCACCGGGCTCCACCGGAAATACCTTCTGCGTGTGGACCAGAGACGCCTGGCAATGGATGTGAGTGGAATTAAGAAAAAAAAACCAATCACTGACTGACTGAAGTCTTTCACAAATATGTAGCTACAATATCTCCGACCAACATGGCTACTCTTTATCCTGGTAATGTGCACTTGTGAGAATTGGGTATGAGAAAACTAAATCTCACAGGTGGAGCCATGGTAATCAGCTAGCTATTGTTTTATTTACTTACAATTACAACAACTCTCAGTGTTTTTGACTCATTAGGAAGTGTTTCGCTGAGCACACAGTATCCCAGCAGGCAGCTAAGCACTGCAAGTCCTAACACTAATACAGCTAATGTGCTAGACCTCTTAGGAATCTGTTGACATGTCACATGCTCCTGTTTCGGCGTAGACGGCCTACGCCAAGTGTTCTCTTCGTTATCGTACTCCATCGGAACTGAGTCACGAATTATTGAATACATCAGTTTTCAGCTACCAATACAAAGGTACATGCAATAACACCGACAACACTACTGAACACAAATGAACGGTGATCACAGGACACTATTACATAGAGAAAATTGTGCTAATATAGAAAACATATATGTACTAATAATAATACATATAACACTCAACGTGTGTATTATAAAAATAAATTGGTAGTTACACAATACGCTTAGTATATCCAAATGAGTAAATTTCAATGCACAGAACACTTTTACTCTCAAGAGGAGGTGCAATATTGTTGAATGTTGATTTTTATTTATACTATTCAAGACAGTGCGGAAAGTTACAAAATACAAAAGTTAGTTAAACAGTTAGACTATAATGAAAGGGTATGGTAGAGTGTCGGAATTCACGCACTATTCTCTCACTGATCTTGTAATAAATACGAATAAAATATAATAAATAAATTAGACAAGCAAGAGTGAATTACGATTTAGTAGATTTCGATTTACAATTTTACAACTTCCATTCAAATGTCATGTCAGAAGTTTGTACCTATTCTCTTTGAAGTCATGATGTCAGACAACATTTCAATGAATGAATACTTTTGTTTTGTTGTTTGATGAATGAACATTTTCTTTGACCCAAATCTAATCTCCCAGATGACATTCTCTCGGTGCATTCGTTATTTTTTATTGAGATTTGGAGTTCATGTACTTTATGAACTTGAATTGTAGAACACTACGTTTATGTTTATGAGCTATATCTTAATATATAGGTCGCATTCCAGTTATGAATATATTCAAATACATCGCAGGCAATTACAATCGAAATTCAGTATTTACTTTATGCATGGGCTAAATTAATTTCGAACGTTACGCTAACAAAAAAAAACAAAATTATACGTCAAAAAATGCGCGAAATTATCTCGTTCCAAATCCAAACTTCTAAATCTGCGAAACAATTAAATTGAATGTTTAATTTATGTACCTATGTTTGTATGTAACTTAAAGAATTTATATTATATTAAATTAATTTACAAATGAGGTTAAACAGCAATGTTAAAATTGTCGGACGCAATATAGTTCTAGTACCATATAGGCAAGACCATGTTCAAAAGTAGGTATTTATTTTACTATCATTTTCTTTACATTATAATTTTTTAAGTGGTTTTTGTTATCATTATTAACTGTGATGTGTCTACAGATATCACCAATGGATGAAATCTGAAGAATTACAAAAGCTGACTGCATCACAGCCTCTATCTCTTGAACAAGAATTTGAAATGCAAAAGACTTGGCGCGACGATGACGACAGTATGACATTATTCCAACTTGTTTAGGAAAATCAATGAACATCAATGAACTTATAAAGTAAAACAATGAGCCCAGGCCTATGATCATACAGACAAGCCTGTGACACTCAGTATGAGTTAAAAATAAGGCCGCGCACGAAGGGTTCCGTACCATTATCCTTAAAAACTAGCTAAAAAGTCACGTTTGCTGTATGGGAGCCGCCTCAAATATTTATTTTGTTCTGCTTTTTAGTATTTGTTATTATAGGGGCAACAGAAATACATCATCTCTGAAATTTCAACTGTCTAACTATAATGGTTCATGAGATAAAGCCTGGTGACTAGTGGTGACAGACATACGAATGGACAGTGGCAGGGAAACTTAGTAAGGTCCCGTTTTACCATTTGGCTATGGCAGATTAACAAGGGATTATGGGGACATAAATTCAAATTAAGAAGCCCCCTCCTCACAATATTAAAACTAGAATGAACATCAAAAAATAGTTGCAATTTATTAAAGTACCTAATATGCCACCAATTTAACAGTTTCAATATTTTATCTAAGTTAAACTTAGTAGGTATCAGGTATCAGTGGTGATGTTGTTTAAATAGCTGCTAAACACATCTATACTGTTGGTTCTAACAATTTTACTAAAAAAAATATTATATTTTCAGAATGCACATTTATCATACTAGACAAATCTATTTATGATCAGAACAATAATGAAATAGGTAAACTCTTACTAACACCCTGAGATATATCAGATCATTTTCTTTGTGATTTGCTATTTACAGCATTACTTTATTTCAGAATCAATGATTGGAGATACTAATATATTTATAGTTGATAAGGATTCCTCAATCGGTGAAATAGAAATAATGATTGCTGAACAATCAGCTAGAGGAAAGAAATTTGGTTGGGAAGCAGTCATCTTGATGATTTTGTATGGAATACAGAATATTCAGTTAAAGGTTTTTGAAGCAAAAATATCTCTAACTAATGAAATTAGCATCAATATGTTTAAAAAATTAGGATTCCTGGAGAAATCCAAAAGTGAAATATTTCAAGAAATAACTTTAGAAAAAGATGTTAATGAAGAATGGGTTGAAACTTTAACCAAACAAGTTCAAATGAAATTCAAAGTTGTTGATCATTTAAATTGAATAAATAAAATGTGGACCATCTTCATTGACAGTTGAGGGCTTTTGTTGTACTTTATTACCACTGATGATTGCTCTTTTTACTATAAAGTGTTCTCTTAACTTAAGTAAACAGGGGCAGGAGTAACTTATTAGCTAGACTAGTAGTCTTATTACTCAGCTATCTGCCAGTGTAGGTTCCGTTAAAATCGGTTCAGCCGTTTTCGAGACTAGCTGGGACAAACAGACAATATTGTACTGTATAAGTACCGAATATACTTTCGTATGCATTTAATAAAAGGCGTTACTAGACTAATTATTATTTTAATTCGACTACTTCGGTGTCGTGGTCGATAGTGCTTCGGCTTTCGACGCTGGAGTCTCAGGGTACGACCCCCGGGTCAAATCCAATATGTGATCAACATTTGTTTTGAAGTTTGTTTTGAGGTTATTAGGTTATATTTTGTACGTGTCACCACTTTTTAGACAAACTATAATTATGTTTAACGGTATCATAGCACAAGCACCTACTTCCATGCGGAACTCCGACTAGGTAGGTAATTTACAAATCAAAGCTGTATAAACTATGGGCCTTTGCTTGCTGAATTTTATCCACAGAGTACATTACTGATTTTATGTCATTATTGTCAGTGTCACCACCCTGCGCAACTCAGCTGTGCAGGTGCTTTTTTACTTGGTGTGCCTGTTTTTGAAGATCTTGTGTTTCAAAAATGTTTTCTGAATTTATTCTTATATTTTTTGTATTTACTACGAATATTTGGTGTCGTGATGACCTGGAAATAAAATCCGAAGAAGATGTGGGCGTTAAATATGCAAATAGATGTGAAGTCTGTAAAATTCTTGCTACTGAATTGCAAGGGAGGCTTGAGGAGACCGGCAAAAGTCACGATGTCATCGAAATAGGATACTCTGTAGATGACGTGCAACCCAAAAAGAAGACAAAGTATCATAAATCAGAGCTGAGACTAATTGAGTCTTTAGAAGGAGTTTGTGAGAAAATTTTACAGTACAACATTCACAAAGAACGCCAAGATAGTACCAGATTTGCGAAAGGTATGAGTCAAACTTTCCAAACTCTGCATGGTTTAGTTGATAAAGGAGTGAAAGTGGATCTTGGCATTCCTATTGAATTATGGGATAAACCCTCTGCTGAGATCACACAGATGAAAACACAGTGTGAGAGTCTTCTGGAAGAAAATGAGGAAGCTATTGAGGATTGGTACTGGAATCGTCAAGGAAAAGTTGAATTGCGTCATCATTTGTGCACTGAAAATGCACTAAGAGGTACAGATTCTTCATGTTTATTTGAAGAACTGAGTACAACAAAAGGTGAAAGAGGTAAATCTGAACTGTGAGGTTCAGCACTAAACTCCTTGGACAATCTATCACCCTTTTTATAACAGCTATTGTATCATACTCTTCCAAGAGATATTTAGTTGTCACTCAGATCATAATAGAGGCTCTGTTGTATTCTCTTTATCTATAATAGTGAACAATAAGCTTCCTTATCATAAATTACATACAGCTATTAGTTTGTAGATAGAAACAAAAATGAACATTCAAAAAATATTCATGTAGAAACATTGAACAAAACTAACATGTAATAGGTTAAGGACTTGTAATATATTATAAGAGAAGATAATACTTTTTAAAGTCATTTATTTTTATATCAATCTTTATTTTATACTGCATACTTTAACTAAGTTGCGTGAACTGATAAATTCGGGAATCCTCGGCATTCTACATTGAAATAATTAGTATCATCCCAAGTACTCATTATTTATCTCATATTCATACCATCAGTATGGTTAACTTAGTCACAGCCTAGAGTTACTCATTTATTAAAAATACTAAGGTTTCAATGTTATGTTCGAATCCCATCGTGTAGAAGTTTGCTCAAATCAGAGGGACAGGTTGCTCAACAGCTAAGTTTGGTCTGGTATTGGTGAAAAAAATGGATTGAATTCTAACCTTGGTTCTTAGAATGTGGATACGATGGGTGTGACTTAGTAACAGATGCTGGCCATGGAATCCAATCATAGATGTCACTGATTAAGAGGTTTATGTAAAGTGAATTTAATTTTGTTACTATCAACCTTAACTAGGATATAAGTTTTTAGATTAAGTAAACAATAAATCTGAATAATACCAGTATCTAGTAAGCAAGATAACACCTTTATTTTGTACACCTTCTTTTTTAAATTCCGCCTCCCAAGACCGCGGCCGTTCTCACGTCCGTTGCCGGGCGTTTAATTAAGGGCGCTTTGCAGACGGCGCGCAGCGGGGCGGACCGGGCCCGACAATTTCACGGTGAACGATAGCGCAAAGGGAATCCTATACTACCAACGCACATGAAGGGCAAAAAGACCGCGCCGCAGGTGCCCGTCGGGCACTGGCGGCGCGGCGTGTCCGTGGCTATCCGCCATGGATCACACAAACCAGTTTGTATGAAGTAGCGCAGACAGCGGCGTGGGGCGGCTAGCTCGGTCAGTCCGCGCTAACTGCCTCCATCCCTCGTGTGCTTTGTGTTTGCGGTGAGGGCAGTCGCGGGCATCGACGGGCAGACTCGGTCATTATTACTTCGCGGTCAAAAAGAGCGGCCGGCCCCGCCGTCTGCAAAGTGCCTTAGGGTTAAAGGGGTTTTAGGGCTTAAAGTAAGGCTTAAAGCGATCTCGCTCGGACATGCTAAGGTCAAACGAGCGAATATTTTTAGCTGTGTCTCGCGTGTAATGGATCGCCGTTTACGTCGGTTTTGTACTAAAGTTAGTCGTGGTTGTATGTTAGTATGTATAAGTCGCGAGAGATAAACGGAGCTTTGCATTTGTGTGAGTGACCACGAAAAGTAGAGTAAAAACTATTTGTAGCTGAGTACAACACGTATGAGTAAAAGAGGTCACATATACGTTCACGTACACTGTACTGTACTTACACAAATGCAACAAAGCTCGGGCAGCTCGGCTAACATTCGTTTTAAAGGTCCACCGCTAGAGGGCAGGACTTAATGTCATTCGACTTCATTTTCGATAAGTCGATTGGCATGATTTTCAGTCCGCCAAGGTCAAATAAAAAAGTTACTTAATATTTCCGATAGATGGCGTTGCTTAAAAACGCATTTTCGATAGATGGCGTTACCTTTTTAGGACTTGTCTTCCATTTCCAAATATTTCGTCGCACTATGGTAGAGAGTGCGTCAACAACTTTCGCCAAGAAATTGCTATTTTTTTTTATTTAACCTTGACGGACCTTGAAGGTCATGCCAATCGACTTTACTCGTCGAGTAGAGAGTAAAGAGAGGTTAGGTTAGGTGGTCAATTTTTTTCTTTAAACAAAATGGGTAGAGGTTACTTTATGTTAAAACTGTGACTGTGACGCACGAGCCGAGCGAGTGAAGCGAGCGGTGCCGCGGCAGCGGTCGGCGAGTGCCAGAAACGACTTGCATTAATGCGAAAAATTTTTGAAAGTGAACATTTGTCAAATTCCTTTCGGAGGTTAGGTTGTTTTTTATCCTTGGCGTACTTTGAAAGTCATGCCCATCGACTTTACTCGTCGAGTAGTGTCCAAATATATATATAGTATCGCCCGATCGCTAAAACGAATGTTTACGCTTACGCCTTTTTCTATACCACATATCAACTCAAAATAATAAAGTCCTTTCGGTTTCTGGTTTGACCTTATAGTACCTACCTTCATTGCAAGATCGAGCAAATCTGGACTTGCTGACTTGCTTTACTGGGATTTTGCTTTTCTGCTGCAGAAGTTTCCACACTAGCCAGTGTGCATTTAGATTGCTCTTTTTTATTTTGTGCAAAGGCTTACTTCCTGTCCCGCCGTACCGTATGCACCATTGACCTGCACCATTGACTTGCACCATCAATGGAGCAGATGAGATTGATTAGTTTCATTTGCACCATTAATATTGATACTACTACTTCACTATACTTTCCTTGTCCCCGTCGTACAGACAATTATTATTACTGACATAAAATGACAGATTTAAAACAAAATAGTTACATACCTTGTCAATGTCAACACCAAACAATACTTATTAGAATAAGCAAAAAGGAGGAGTTCGATTTTTGCTGAGCGCATGGCTGGTGGCTTTTTAGGTTACCTCTGGCGCCCCGCAAAAATCGGGCTCCCAGATACTCACAAACCGAACAACGTTTCTTGTCCTGCACCTGGAGCTAGTTAGGAATAACTAGTTCTTCTGTGCGGGACTATCAACTAATCAAGCATTATCTATATTAACTATCGATCAATATCGATGGAGCCACGTTTTTAAAAGAAGCAAAAAGGAAATACTCTGTTGAAATACCTAAATATACAACCGCATTAATAGCCCTTCGTCCACCTTTATAACTGGTTATGAATATGGATTTTTTTTCACTGTTTTATGTAAAAATAATGACAACTTATCTATGACAACTAGTGAAAAAGCCAGCAAAGTAGCATACAGTTCCTATTATATTATATATTTAACATACCGGATTGAATGTTTGAACTCATTCCGAAAAAGTACCAGGCGATCATAACAGAATAGGTTCTGAAAATGGAAAAAATGTATTGTTTGATAACTGGTTATGAAACAGTGAAATAAATCCATATTCATAACCGTTATGAAATCTTGGCTATGAAAGTTGACGAAGGATTGATAGTACATATAGTGTCATCCCAATGGTGCAGATGAGACCATACCCAATCCGTGGTTTCGTTTGCATCATTGATGGTGCAGGTCAATGGTGCATACGGTACAACGGGCTTCCTGTGAGCTTGTGACATCCAGTACAATTAGTAAACAGCAGATATGATTCTTAGGAGTCTACTAACATTTGAATATGGGTTCTGCCTTTTTGGAGTTCCTGTATTAAAAATCAAACTACAATTCATAAGCACCTTTTTAATCGACTGTCAAAAAGTGTCACCTATAAATTATTTTGTAAATAATATTAATATCTCAACTCTTATCATATTTTGCACCAAATATCTTACATAACAGTATAATCAGTGCTAACAAATCCGCAGGCATCCTGCGAACGTTGGGGCGAGAAGGAAATACGAGATAATAGGAATTTAACAACAAAATAAATAA
The DNA here is from genome assembly GCA_963556515.1 of Nudaria mundana. Classification (NCBI taxonomy): domain Eukaryota; kingdom Metazoa; phylum Arthropoda; class Insecta; order Lepidoptera; family Erebidae; genus Nudaria; species Nudaria mundana. The sequence continues at coordinate 7,479,813 of OY748289.1, read as the reverse complement.
TGATTAAGTTTAAATATTTCATGTTATGAATCACATAATATTACATAAATACATTCGCTCTTGTACTCAACGCGCATACAAAAATTTTGACGACGGATTTTCCAACACTACGAGATTTATCTCTTGAGTTCTTCCGAGGGTCGCGTTGCTTCGCGACTGGCACTTCTGGACTGTACACTGTATATACACACATACATACAGTGTATAGTATATCATGTTTCACTAGATGTCTGTGTAGATGGCGCGCGGGTGGCGCCTAGAGCTAGAGGTACGGGCTCGTATCCTGGTAGTCCTCGTCGCTGTCCGAGCCGTCGTCCGTCAGCTGTCGCTGTACCGACGCTTCCGATTGCCCAACGCCGTCAGAGCTCGATGCATCTGCAACAATATACATGTTATTTAATAATATTTATATAATCGCAAAAATACATCAGTCACCGCGGAATGAAAAAAAAGTGTCCCGAATTGAACCGGAATCTTTCTCTAACAACATTTAGCCACCAGAGCCAGACTTCATGTTATTTGTTATGTCTCCCCAGACGGGATAGTGTGGGTTCCGTACATTAATATATTATAATCACGCCTGTTTCCCCAAAGGAGTAGGCAGAAGCATGTTAGACACCCAATTTTCGACAGTAACTTTGTTGGTTGTGGGCGAGCCGCTTATGAGGATCTTTAGTGTTTTTCCGTGTCTCGTCTATTGATTGCACCACTTGGTTCAATTGGATGGAACCCATTTACACCCATGTGGCTACATTTCTGTATGGCCATAGTTTAAGACTCTGGGTAGTAATTGACAACTCAGTTAAATACTGATTACGTGCACGAGACATCGATGTTTATAGTCATCATAAAAATGAGTGATTTGATATATTGTCTATGGCAACAAACAATTGGCTATTTATTAGTTATTGTTCTTGGTGGCTACATAGGTGTATTAGGTCTTTAACCTATAATGACATTGTGTCCTGGATAAATAAATAAATTATAGTTTACAATCTATTAACACATAATTGTTATCTACCAATAAGCGCAATGTTACTACTAAAGTGGCAAAAGTACTAAAGCAAACTCAAATTAGTAATTGCAAACTAAATTATCTAAAAGCACAAGGTGCAATGTGTAATATCAAAAAATTTTGTTCTCGCATCAGCACTACTATTTATAATCTATGGCATCAGTGAAAAAAGTAGTAAGTTTAGTGTGGTCCTAAAGTTTGGTGAGTGATGTGCGGTAGAACCACAATGTCTATTGAAGTGTCACTAAGCTTATAATGGCACCAAGCAAGACTGGGCCAGAGGCGTGTCTTAAAAACTAAGCTTGTTATCTCTCAAAGTAAAGATGACCACTTTTTTGCTGCTCTTTCTTAGGCGACTCGTGTATTTCGTTTGTGATCGAACTCCTAAACGACTGGACCGATCTTTTGGAAATTTGGCACGGTCATAGTGACCATCACCGTGAGTGCATCTATCTGAATTCATAAAGATCAGTCCAGTCGTTTAGGAGTTCGACCCGGATCGACAAACTCAGCTCAATTATTGCAACAGCATAATGCATTGCATACCTAGTTTAAAATGCCTAACATCAATTCTGAAAATAAGGCATTTTTGAGAGCACATATTTTAGTAAAGTTGTTAGATCAGGAAGTAACCATTTTAGGAAAGTAGCCGTTGTTATTAACAGTAGTAGGTTTTGAGTAATGCCTGTGGAGAGGAGAGATCAGGGAGACAACATTTTGGTACAAGTACCGAAAACTTCCGTAATACGTAGACATCGGATTATATGCACTATCAAAATGCCAAAATAGGCACAATTTAAAAATCTTTTTATTATTAGAATTTAAGCTTATTTTCTAATATTGTATTTTATGTACAAAGACATGCACATTTAAAGGATTTTAGTTTCGAGTCCCTTAATTGAAATTTCTTTTTTATTGAAGGATCCTCAAATGCTTTGAATGTATTGTAATAGCGTCAGATCTACGAACGTTTAACGACTGAAATATGCACTATCAATGAAAACGTGGCAAAATATGCATTCATCATTTACTGAGCCTTTTCCCAATTCAGTTGGGGGTCGGCTTTTCAGTCTAACTGCGATACGGCTGAACTTGTAAACGTTGTAAAAATATTATTAGTCCGATGTCTATGCATGTATTATAATGTATATATGTATCGTGTATGTATAGTGTGTTGTACAGACTACAGTTAGAATTAGCGAATACAAGCTGTGCAATAGTTACCCAGTTACCTGCGTGCGGCTCGCGCAGGGAGGCGTAGCGCCGCGACTTGGGCGGCGGCGGGGAGGACGACTCTCTGTGGCCAATACACACATATTGTATAGCTCATCTATATATAGAAATGGGGAATGTTATTTTTGTCCCCCCCTTAGCTCTCGAGAACTGCTTATGCTAAAATGATGGTTGAACCCTCTATATATAGCCCTCGATCTGGAGGCAAGCCAAAAAATTTGACCTAGCCCTAAGGGGTCAAAAGTTATAAGCCAAAACCTATGGCGTGGTGCGGCGCGACGCACCGCGCAAGACACCATACTAGTTACTTCAGAATAACGATTATATTATACTGGCTTCGACTGACCCTCGGGTAGTAACACTAATTTGTTCATTTTAAAAGGTATATGGGTTAGTATCAGCAAATTTTCACAGTAATAAGCTTTGAAACATTTAGTTTCAAAGTATGCAAAGAGCTGTGTGCAAAATGTTCTAGAATATTTTGGAATGATTTTGGCTCAACTCATTAATTAACGTTATTAACGGTATATCAACTTTATTGTGAAAAACACGTCAAAAATCGACTTCAAATTACCGAAATGGGACCAAATTGAAATGAAACTTGGTAAGAAAATAAAATTTCAAAATCGGTTCAACCAGTCCAAAGATTGAAGTAACAAACGTAAAAAAAAAAATAAAGAAAAATTGAAATTGAAATGTTACATGAGCTTTGCATTTTTTAGAGGACGCATTTTTATTGTTAGGCCAAAGGTGGGGTCAATAGAAGCTTAACCTCAAGTTTGTGGGGTCGCCACCCTTGTCCCCCGGCCGCCATCTTGGAAATAGGGGTGAAAACACTTTTTTCGCGATATCTCGGAAACTATGCGTCTTACAAAAAATTTGTAAAGTCATAATTTGTAGCAAATTGTTTTGCCTACAAATAAGTTTATAACTTTTTGCCCTAAATTAAAAATTAAAGAAGTTATAAGCAAAATAGTGAGAAAAAATTTTAAGCACTCACATTTAGTAACATTCATGCTGTATTATTTATGCTTTCGATTGTCGGCACTTGGTGGACATAATAATACATTCTGAATAAACTCACTAATACATTCCACAATTTTCATTATTATTTAAAATCTTGACCGGTTTCCCCCAATACATGGCATCATGTCCCAAAAATAAAATGGCTTCCTCTAAAACATGCAATGTTCGGTCCTTAAATTGTAACATTTCAATGGACTATAAACCCTGTCCGACTTGACTGTGTTTCACTTGAGGTTGATAATTATTACAGTAATCACATATTGTAAAGTTAAATATGAATAAATATTTTAAGACTCACACAACGTCACAACGCGCTATGGGATCTAGACAACTGATAAACATACTTATATATTTCTAAAAACATAAGTACATAATATACATAGAAAACACCCAAACTCCGAAACAAGCATTAGTGGATCACACAAATATTATTTTATGCGACCCGAGGATCGAACCCTCACTCCGGAGTCGAAGGCCTCCACCAGTCCTCGTGCGACACTAACTGACCTGTTCAGAGGCGAGTACGAGTCCTCGTCGTCCCCGGGCGGCGGCGAGCCCCGGGGCGAGGGCGGCTGGCTCAGCGCCTGCATGAGTCTGCCCTTGGACTCGTTCCACATGTTGGAGAGGCGCCCGTCCGGACCGAACAGCAGCAGGAACGCGCCGATCAGCTCGCGGGACTTCTCCTCCCACCTCATCAGGATGTCCACACGCTTCTCACCTATGTCTGTCATCACCTGAGTACAAAGTATTCATTCATTACAATTTAAAAAAAAAACACGTCAAAAATTGACACAACAACCGACTTCAAATGACCGAAATGGGCCCAAATAACTGTCGGAATGGGATCAAATTGAAATGGGACCAAATAACTGTCGGAATGGGACCAAATTGAAATGGGACCAAATAACTGTCGGAATGGGACCAAATTGAAATGGGACCACTTGGCAATAGCTAATTAAAATCGGTTCACCCAGGCTAAAAATATGAGGTAATAAAAAAACATAGTCTAATTGACAACCTACTCCTTTTTTGGTAGTAGTTTGTAAAGTAAGAACTTCGATAAGTATATAAGAAAATATCGAAGTTCAAACGCTTCGCAGTTAAACTGGAAATCTGACCCTATCACGGTTGGGAAAAGGTTCAGTGAATAATGATGATTACTTAATGAGAAATGCTACTTATGGAACTATTTGGCCTCTGTGAACATAGCTAATAAAAAAATCAAACCAATCCAACTCGTATTATGTATACACATAAAGCTAGAAGTATAAATTTGTACCTACTAATCACGCCCCGAAGGGGTAGGTTCACGTATTGCACACCCACAGTAATAGTGAATATGCCGACTCATAAAAAAGATTGGAAAGCCTATTGCCGTGACGGAGCCTGATAACAGTAATAGGCTTGCCAACTATATTACGTGCTATCTATAAATAAATAGTGTTGGACATGCTCACACAACGTCATCTAGCCCAAACTAAGCTATAAGCTTGTGCTATGGGATCTAGACAACTGATAAACATACTTATATATTTCTCAATACATTAACATACATAGAAAACATTCAAACTTCGAAACAAACATTTGTGGATCACACAAATTTTGCCGATGCACTACCGACCACCCCACCGAAGCAGTTGAATCTACAAAATTATGGTATAGGCAAAATGTGGGTAAGTATGTAAATCATTTCTGCCTACTCCTTCGGGGATATGAGAGTATATTGGATGGAATCAGGCGTTACCTGGCGAAAGTCCATGACAAAGCAATGGTAAATATGATGTTCAAACTTTTAATTCATAGCATTATTTCGCTAAAATAGAAGACATTACAACGTCGACATATGTTTCACCTCTACGCGAGGCATTCTCAAGACTGTCTCAGAGAGAACAGCTTGTTCTTGTTTTTTGAACATCATATTTACCATATGAGAGTATGTCTAGCAGAGGCTATTTATAAGAGTTAATTCAATTATATCAATATATTATCAATAATTTAATTATCAATAATTTAATTATACATTGCATGCCTAAATAGATAGGATGTGTTTCTTATACATCAAATAGCACCTAAGATGTACTTATGTAACTTGTTCAGCAATAAAATTGTTGGTTGATATGTATGTGTAGTACCTACAGTAATGACAAATATCATTTACAAATTAAGATCTCATTCAACTAGCAATAGGGGCGTTAGGTATTGGATGTTGTTTACGAGTGTTAACATTCTTTTATATATCTGTAGGTTCTAATAAATATTATCAAGAACAATTTAGTTTATCTTAATATAGCCACTGGAGAGACAATGTCAATCACCAAGCAGGCTAATTCGATAACACACACATATCACGCCTATATCTCCGAAGGGGTAGGCAGAGGTGCATTACACACCCACAATTTGCCAGTATTTTTAGGGGGCAAGCCTTTTGTCGTCACCGGGCACACATTTATGTTTAATAAAAAACAGCAGCTATATTGTAATATTGAAAAAAAAATATTGATAATTGCAACAATATACCTATGAATCGCTAAAAAACTGTTCCTTTGCCAGTAGAAACGTTCAATACCAACTGACCGACATTCCAGTAGTCTAAGACCTCGAAATATGCTTTCGTACTCGTATCAATACCTCTTTCGGTAATGGTTAATGATCAATTCGCAGAACGTTCCTCCAGGAAAAAAAAACAGTCATTGTATCGAAATACGCCCAAGAATATAGTTTTTGTAATTATTATAAAATAATAGTGGTCGCCCGCGACTTCGTCCGCGTGGTAATTGGATTTTTTCCCGTTCCCGTCGCGCCGCGTCATATTTTGAACAATTCACACAATATCTTCATAAATTGTAGCCTATGTGTTATTCTGATGTATAAGCTATATTATTATTAAGTTTCATTAAAATCCATTCAGTAGTTTTTACGTGAAAGAGTAACAAACATCCATCCATCCATGCATACATACATACATACATAAATACCCACAAACTTCGCGTTTATAATATTAGTAGGATTTGAGGAAAGTTATAAAAACAAAACTTTATTAGCTTAAAAAATCACTGCATATTTACAAAAACAAGCAGCATCTAAATGTATGTTTGCGATAAACTTGAAAACTACTGCACCAATATTCATGCTGCTTTCTCTAACGTATAGAGTTGTTCCCGAGGAAGGTTTCATTAAGTATATAATTTGTAACGAGCGTAGCCGTAAGCAACCACTAGTATATTATATTAGTTATCTCTATGATTAAAAATAATATAAAATACCTTTTTGCCTTTATCTTTGAGTTCGTCCATTTTGTTTTGCAGTCGGAACTTCTTTTCGTTTATAAAGGACACGTTGAGTTCCTTCGCGGAATATCCGCGCGCCAAGTTCCGTCGCACGTACATGTCGTAGTCGCGGACTATCCGCGCCACTATGTCGGATGTCGACACTCCTGGAACAATGTTACACTGTGTCTTAGGTCTAGGAGCTCGCCTAGATCATTTATGTTAGGCCGGGCCGGGGAGCAGCCGGAGTGGAATCCGTGCCACGTACAGGACACGGCCGGGTTTAATACATATTAGCTGATCACCGCGGATCCGACCGCGTGATATTAGTTCCCTAGTTCCCGATTTCAGTTGGAACGCATTACCAGGATAAAAAGTAGCCTAGATGTAGCTACATATCATTGAAAAGATTTTCAAAATCGGTTCATTACTTACGGAGTCTAGTTATTTCAAACACACAAACAATAAAATATTTCCTAATATTAGTACATATAGATTTAATCCTTACATATAGGTACGGTTCTTTCGAGCGAAACTCTTAAAGTCCCCCTACTATCAAATCAGGACGATTAGGAATTTATAAACGTACTTTTCGGCAAGATGAACAGTGACGTGGCCTAAGACCGCGGCTGCTCTTACGTCTGTCGCCGGACGTTTCTGGTTCACACGCAGAAGGTATTTCCAGTGGCGCCCGGCGGGAGACGATGACGTGAGGTCTTAATTTCCTGGTCAAACAAGCCAAAACGGACTAAACCGTTGGCGTGTAATCACTCTCGTATTCGTAGTCTACTCTCATCGTGGGCGAAGTGTTTGCACCGCGGACTTTTTAAGCCTGCCCAACCAGCCCCAACAACCGCAGACTGTTAAGTCCCACATTGGCGGTTTAGACTGTCGACCAACTGTATTAGCCATTTCAATGTTTATCGAAATATAACCGTATAAGTGACCACTTAATTACCTTCAGTTCTCTGTGTGGCGACGAACATGTCCTTAGTTTTAATGAGCGCGTACGTGTCCTCGCAGTCTTCAGTCGTGTAGGGAATGTCGTCGTGCGCCACGAAGTCGATCTTGTGCTTCTCTAGGAACTCCTCACTGTACTCCCAGGGCGCGTCGCATACTACCTGCAATGTACCACTACCTATAACACGCGGCATCATTACACACGTGCATCTGACATCTGACACTATATTACTGACGAATTCAGACGAATATTGGACGATTGGAACGTCTTTGGCTCAATCAATAAAAGAATCAAAGAATCTATTTCATTTATTAAGTTTAGGCACATAAAGAGCACATATGAATGTCAAAATTTTACAATTTTGTCAAGTAATATTATAAAAATACTAAATTAAGTAAGTAAATAAATAACCATTAGAAAATGATTCTTTCGCTGGTTCGGTAAGTTGGTTCTCCTGAGAAGAGACCAGCAAGAAACTCAGGTAGATTATCCATTTTCTTTTTTAATATTGTTTTGTTTACATTGTTACAATTAGTTTATATTGAGTACAGAGTATAGTTTATACGAGTGGCCGACAAAAGCAGATTAGGGTGACCATGCATTTTTATCATTAAGATATTCGTCTACATTATAGTAGCCTTTCATCATCAAACATTTTTAACTACTATTTTAAACTTATTAAGAGGCATGTCAACCAAATCCTGAGGAATTTTATTATAATTTTTTATACATTTGCCAACAAACGAATTACCAACTTTATGAAGCTACTCCGAAAGACGTTATTTTGTGTGGATTACATAGGTATAGCTATGATCCATTGAGAGACCATTTCTTGAATAAATGTAACAAAAGTAAACGACCTGCTTCTTCCGAATGTGCCTAAGCATCCATCACGAAATAAGTTACTGTCAAACGATAAACCCCGTTATACACAAGTATTAATTACAAGTGGCCTAAATACGTAATTAAAGGCAATTCGTTAATCGTCGCTAATCCTACGAACAAGCGATATATTAGGTACAATACTAACTAAGTATTGAGGAGGTCGATGGTCTACGTTTAACCGTTATTCCACGTAGGCCACCTACGCAACTAAGTGCAGAAAGTGCCTCGAATAACTTGCGGTCATTGGTACTAAATACCATTGATTTCAAAAAGTAAATGTATGAAGATTAAGTAGGTAAGTAAAGAGAAGAATTTTTGGAACACTTTTCCTATAAGGTGTCCATTAATTACGTGAGACGTTAAAGGCTCTTTTGAAAAAGTGGCGCACTTAATGTGTGTTAGTGGATACCTACCCAGGATCTCAATCCCTGTAGGTAACCTAACTTCATCAAAATCGGGTAGCTGAGTAATGCTCGAACAAACAGAATGAGAAATATTTTTACAGATAGAAAGTCGTTGAAATTCCGTTCCTCCATTATTATAGTGAACCAGGACCTATACTATAGAAGACTTACTATGTATTATGTTGGTTAGTTGTGTTTGCAAATGGTGTGAATTAGGATGATTACCTCATCGACGTATCTGCAATGTCTGACAGCCTCATACCTCTCTTCTTCCGTCATCACGGTGCGACCTTTCCTATTGTGCGTTAGTTCGTCGCTGCAAACTGAAAAAGAAAAGTTTACTTCGTAGTTTATTGTTTAGCAAATGTTACTCTACTCCACAAAGGCGGATTGGGGGCTTTTTGGTATTTGGTATGGTATTTTCTCAAAATCAACTTTCAAGACGATGCAGAATACCTAAGGTTTATTAAGGCAAAATTGGCTTTTAATACACCTCTTTGGATATGTATGTATGTTTACGTATAGGCAGTCTTCTAAATAAAATGGGGTTTCTTTATCTCACATTGTTTACGTTTCGTAAACAATGACTAAGTAAGCCAGTCACGCCAGGATCCGTCCCAATCGTGACGCAATACCTACTCTGGAAACATCGAAGGGTCAAAAGACTAATTGCTCATAACAGTGTGTCAGTGTTATTAATATCAGAGGCAAGAAAATTCATAACGTTGACAATGTTGTACTTTTGCCTCTAATTTTTAAACGAAAAAAGTACATACAATTTAATACTAAGTCCTCCCAATAAACATAAATTTAAATAATTTTGCTGCGCGTTATAAAACAACGAATTAAGTTCGCTTGCCTTGCTTTAGATTTCCATCTGCCGATATCACAGATACCGGTAGAAAGATAACCATGATGGGACTAAAAGTAGTAGTATTAATACTAGATTAGAAGAAGTCCAAAAAATTAAATAATGTAACGAAAGTATCCATAGAGTGATATTATGAATTAAATATGGTACATCGCAATCAGGGAGTCCCCGAATAGAGAGTAGCTTACGATTTAATTATAATATATTATAGAGTACGTGTTAGTTCACCACTAACAAACGGTATCTTTACAGATTCATTAATGCGTACATATTTACACTTCCGACCCTTTACAATCGTAGTAATCAGTCATTGATAGATCCACGAAAGTGTGTGTAATTGATATCTATTCAATCTGCATTATTTACGTTTTACATGCGCATGTTAAATAACATACGAGAAATATCGACCAATGGGAAGCCCATGTTCCTCATTATCAGGTACGTACCTACGTTTAAGCATAAATAATTGAGAAATGATACGGCGTCTATGACGTATGTCTAGCGTTCGTCGTAAATCGAAGCACCTGTACTCATACGGGGAGTAGGTAGGTATCTAACTACTTGTTTTTCAGTCCGTTACAACCAGTGAAGTGACCAATATCATTGTCAGTAGCAGACACGTGGGTTTGTTTTCATGTTTCTCCGTTCCCACGGCAACTATTTATAGGGATAGAAAACGTATCTACCCTATCATCTACCCATATCACCATCTATATATAGTAGGTACATATTTAAGTAATGGGTTAACATGTAAATATGTTGTGAAAGAAAATAACAAGCTTTAACTACCCGGAGTTAATTTTTGACACTTTTTTTTTAAGTCCGCGCAAGTCGGCCGCTCTTACGTCCATTGCCGGGCTTCTCTGGTATGCACTAGAAGGTATTTCCTTTCCAGTGGCACCCGGCGGAAAAATTTTGACACTACAATAGACTGAAAAAACTAGACAAAAGCTCAGAATTTGTGTTTAAACTTTGACGTAATTATGTAGTCAACGTACTAATTTATTTACACCATATAATAATAATAACATACAAAACTAAGTCGAACCATTATGCTCTACGTGTCTGCTGGTTTGTTTGGAAGTCACGTAAAAATGGCAAAACCAATTTAGACGAAATTGTTTATTTTTTTTTGTTACATATTATATGGCTTATCATTAGCTTCATTAGCATATTATCCTTCTTTGAGCTAGATGAAGCTGTGTAAAAAATATCCTAAATATTTATATTAAACTAATTTTGGTTTATAAATCGAAGGGCCTTTGGAAAAGAAAATAGGAGGCTACTTGAAGCACTATAAAATTACATTATAATAAAAATATAAAGTTATTTTCAACCGACTTCCAAAAAAGGAAGAGGTTCTCAATTCGACTGTATGTTTTTAGACACTGTTCACGTGGTACACCCTGTATTTTTAAGATAACGTGTACATGCCTCAATTTTATCTGATAACTGATAACGATAATAGGTAAAGGCCGTAGTTGATTTCGGTTATTTAACGTTTTTGTATCACTGGCGTTATGTAATGAGATTACTGTCTTTAAATAATATGTCAAGCTACAATGCGAATAAATTTAAAAATAGTGCCTACTGCAACAACTTAATTATCTACTTTTAATTAATTAACACGCATCTCATTTGCATCCCAAGCCACGGTAACTTTTAAACTTTCGCGTCTCATAATCTATATTTTACTTTAACACGGGAATTAACATGAACTACAGCAGGCAACAAACGTTATGTACCAATGATAATAATATGTACGCCGTATTTCACGTCTATTCCCGTGTTAAAGAAAAATTCTAACCTAACGCATGAAACCTGAATAATACGATAGAAGATCAAGATAATTATTGAGACCTATCTATTTCCAATAATTGTAATTAAAATCTGGACTGCGAAGATTTTAAGTCCTAGCCAAAGACCTTATAATACAACGGACATAGGATCTAGAACAAATCGCAAGAAAATAATGTCCCAAGTCGACCTATACATTATACATAGGCATACATAGATATAAACAAATTTCATATTAAAATTTAAACCTTGATTCAACGGAATAGTGTTCACTTTTGTTTGCACTAATTTATCGCATTACGTAGCTTCTATCTGTCCACCTGACTAATTCACCTTATGCAGCTTATACTTGAACTACGTGAACATAGAAACAATGGAGTAGGTTTATTTTGTTAAAGTCTTTTAAGGATTCCATGATATGTACCTACGTAGGCGTAATAATTAATGTAAGACTACAATAAATTCCATAATCTTATAAATTGTAATTACTTGTTTATGTTAGACGAAATAAGCTGAAAAACTAATTAACGACTGACAAAGATTTTTTTTTTCGAGTCAGTTTCATAATAAGTAACTGTAGTGTATGAATAACAAAAAGGGAATTAATGAATTTAACTAATTATAATATTATAAATGCCAAACTTCTTGCGGGTGTCAAAGTTCTTCCGCTTTCATTACTATTTTCATAACGCTATGTCGCTACGTCTACTACAAGATAGCCGTGTTTCAAGTGACTGAATTAGTTGCTAAAACTGCGCATCATTAATTTATTTTTATCTTATGGTTAATTTTTGGGATACGAAATTATTGGCTACTAGCTGATCACCGTGACTCCGCCCGCGAGATATAGTTATCTCGGCCCCGATTCCCGTGGGAATACATTACCGAGAATCCAAATAAAAAGAAAATAACAGTACATACACGAAATAAAATGACATGTGTAATTATATTTATGACAAAACAATGATACCCTGTGAAAATTAAAAACATTTTTGGGCTTATCTCCTCCATTCAATCAAGGGATTCTTGTACAAGTTTCATAAAGATCGGACCTCTTTTTGTTATGTCCATAAAATGAGCCGAACAAACAAGATTGTTATTTTTTGGATCAAAATATTCTTCTCGCCGTGCTAGGGCAATAATATTTTTCCATTGTGCACAGTGTACTGGATCCCGAGGCAAACTGAAATAGATGTTGGTTCATATAACGAAAAAAAAATCATAAAGAGCCAAGGCGTCTCCACTATAATCTTTGTTCCAAATAGTTTTATCGCTATCGGTAATCCGAATAAATCTGAATGGTCATTTTGTTAGTACATTATTCAGTGAAAATGAAATGGTCTCTTTCTTTTTACTGAGCTTGGGATGAGTTCGAAAGAGACAGATAGGTACTTCGGTATTGGACTGGATTGCAATATTTACTTTTGTCTTTTAATTTATTATCGACGAAATACTGTATTTTAAGTGAAATAATAAATTGCAAATAATAAAACAAAAGCTTATTTACTGAAAATATGATACACCGTCTTCAATTTGCTTTTTTTTCGTAGTTTTTACACGTTTTTACAATACAGTACGGCATTGTGCAACGTGTTGTCGTTCAGTTGTCAAAATCAAGACTGGCGCGCGATTGTTTCTCTTTTAGCGTTTTGTTTCTCTTTTAGTTCGGACACTTTTGAGCGATGATCCGAAATCCATTGTATTTAAAATCATTGGTCCTAGCTATTGGAATTTAGATTCGAATTACAGAGTTCTATTTTATCTACCCTACGCCGTCGGAGAAATAGGCGTGATTATATGATTGATGATGTTGATCAAGATAATTTCCGTTACAAAACTGGTAAACTTATTGTAATCGTATAATAGATACAGCAATATTGTCACGCGAAACACGCCCTCTAGTGGCCGATGACTTATATAATATACAGTCTATACAGTCATCAAGGAAAGATTATGCATGTGACGCTCAAGTAACAGTTGCACACGTTATAAGTACCAGCCAATAGGATAAAATGTACATTTATCCATAGTAATGAGGATATAAATATTTGTACAAAAATTTAAATATTTATATATTAAAGGATTTAACTCAAAAATTACTGAATCCGTTTCAAAAATTATCGCCATTATTATGATACATTATCCCTGAGTAACATAGACGAATGGGAACTCCTACTAAAACTTCAATAATGCAAGGCACAGTGTAAAGAAATTTCATGTATTTTATCGAATATGCTGCAGAAAATATTGACGATAGAACAAAATATAATAACCGCCAGCGCCACAGGGGAGTTGTCCAAAAGACCTGGAGCGTCCGACAATGGACGTAGTGGTCACCGCGGCCAAAACCCACATAATCATAAGTTGTGAAATGTATGGGGCTTGTGTAAGACGCTTTTGCCTACATCTTGATAAACCAGGCATAATTATAGGAGTATATTAGCATGGATTGACTCATCCAACGCTGAGCAATAAAATATTAATTAAGCGTAGTTGGACGGCAGAAAATGAGAATCCACGATGCGAATAAATCGTAGTAGAAATAAATCGTTATGGTTTTTTTTTTTTTAAATCCGCGATTCCGAGGCCGCTCCCATGTCCATTGCTGCGGGCGTCTCTGGTGACACTGGAAGGCATTTCCAGTGGCGCCCGGCGGTTTTTGGCCAGCTGTGTGGCCTCTTCGGGGATTTGGTCGGAATGAAAATCCCGCGTCGTTGGGGTTGCGTTTTATCCCGCGTCGGTGAGTGAATCTGGTTGCTTGCTGTCGGGAAAAGGCCCCGCAGCACGCAACCCTTCTAGCCTGCTTCTGTAAGGACGGCGGGTGGCTATCCCGCGGTCCTCAGGCCCCGATCATGGAGGTCGATGGTCCTGGGCGTAGATGAGTCTGCGGCGGCGCCCTGGCCGCTGACTGCGAAACTCAGCGGGCAGGGTACGCTCCATCTCCCTCTCGGCCGCCTCCTTCGCGAGCATTTCTTGCTCGCAGAAGGACACGGCCGCGTTCCATCTACTCGCGCTGGAGACCATGGCTTGGAGCATGGTCTCCAGCGAGAGGATATCCACGCCCAGACCCACTACGAGGTCCCGGCGCTGACTCGCCCACGCCGAGCACTCCACCAACGTGTGGAGCGCGGTGTCGTCGTCGGAAACCTCGCGGTGTTGACACCGGGGTGTGACCTCACGATGGATGCGAAACAGGTAACTACCGAAGCATCCATGCCCGGTAACGATCTGCGTCGCACGATACGTGAGGTCGCCATGCCGCCTCTGCAGCCACTCGTCCATGATCGGTCTCACCGCCGCGATGACGGTAGTTCCCCACTTTGGTAGCTCAAGTCGCACCCTCCAAGTCTACATGAGATCCTGGCGCAGTTGGGACCGCTGGTCCTCGATTTCTCGAGTCGCAGGCCTGTGGTCCCTCTCCAGCGCCTCCTTGTGCCATTGAAATCTTTATGGTAAGGAAAATACTGCAAAATATATGTTACGGAAAATCCGGAAACAAAATGGGAACAATTAAATAATTTAAATATGTATAGCAGAGACACTACATCGATTCCTTCGATACCGATAATTGACCTTGATTATCTGTTATAAATGATATGCAGTAGACTTTCAATATTGTAACCTTGAATCGAAATATTATACGTCACTCGATATTGTTTTTTTTAATGTTGACATGATCGCATTCACTACGACTTCAGACTGTATTGAATATTCAATAGATAGGCAGGTACATGATGAAAGTCTAGCTTATCTTAAATAAAAGAATGGTATATTTAGTTCCTCACCTCCAACAATGAGGTAGACGTTGGGGAACACAGTTTTGGCTTGCTGTAGTTGTCGCGAGTGCCCCTGGTGGAACATGTCGTAGATGCCGTCTGAGTAGACGCGCACCTTGCGGTGTGCAGTGCCGGCTATCGCCTGTGCCCGCGGTATGCGCCCATAGTGACACCGCTCCCGCTCCGCTATGGCTGCTGGGTCTGTGCTGAAGGGTGCTGCGGTTATCAGCGACTGGAACAATTACAAATACAATGGTTAGGGTATTTTCTCATTATTTTGACGAGGTTTTGTCCTATAATAAGGATTTCAACTCATCGTGGTCCAAAATTTTACAAAACCACATAAGTAGGTAACTAGTTTATGGTTAAATAATTACGAAACCAAGTCTGCTTTCTCAAATAAGGTAGCATAATTTTTTCAAGTTTCAATGTATGACAAAAATTTACCGAAGAGTCTAGAACCTTCGTATTTGAAGTGGTTTATAAAGGACTTATGTAGATAGGTCCTCATGCGTATTCTCATTCTCTTTTTATAACTGTACAGTAAGATTAACTTTTTGAACTACACACATTTGTGTGTAATAATTACCTATGTTTAGAGCCCATTACCTCGTACATTTCCTTCCCCATTATTAAGGCGAATGGCAAAAAAAGATAATAACAACGATGATTAAGCATTGTGCTGATTGTGCACAATACATAATCATACGAGTATTACACCGCTACACCTCTGTGGCTACACTCAAACTCATCTATGCCGCTACATAATTAAATTATATATAAAAACGTATTACATCAATAAATATGTACTAGTATAGGAAGGGAATGTTCTCTTCTTCGGTAGTATAGTGGTAAGTATCCCCGCCTATCACGCGGGAGACCAGGGTTCGATTCCCCGTCAGAGAGATTCTTTTCCGTGCTTTGGAGAGCACGTTAAGCCGTCGGTCCCGGTTGTCATACGAACATCTATGGCAGTCGTTAGGGGCAGTTGGAGCCCTAAATCAAAAATCCGACAAGTCTAACTACAGAACTTTGATATCGCCCATGGGTTGTGGAGGTCAGATGGCAATCGCTTCACGGAAAATATCGAAATTCAGCTGAATCGCAGTTAGACTGGAAAGCCGACCCCAACTGAGTTGGGAAAAGGCTCGGTAAATGAGGAAGGGAATGTTCTCGACGGGAGCTCTCCGAGTTCAAATGGCTCTTGCGAATGGCTCTTACTCGGACTTCTTCCAAACTTGCTACTTGCCCATTGGAAATAGGCAGTCTTGAAAACAGGCTGAATTAAGAGGGTTAATAACCAACATTCTGGGACGTCTCTTTTAAGTTGTATGATAAATGATGTACGTACTGGATACATCAATTAAGTATGCACGCGGTAATTAACGTATGTTCGGAGTAGGGACGGACGTGAGTATTTACCTTGCATTTGGATTTGTGGTAAAAAAAGCATGTTCTTTTTTTATTTAAGACTTCCGCAAATACAAATTCCAAGGCAAAACACACCAGACTAGAATGTCAGCAACTCGTCTATACATACGTACGTGATACGTAGACCCTTGAACTGTTCTTTTTTTCAGAAATGTGGATAATTCCGAGCATAAAATGTAAATGTTTTTATTTAATTTGTAAAAAAAAGAGCAAACAATGAGTTTTTTTGTCTCTGGAACTTGGCGAACTCATTATTTTTACAAGTGCCCTGAGGGTGTACGAGAAATAAATATTTTTTTATTTGATTTTCATTCTTCATTTTATGTACGCATGTCTATCTGTTTCGCAGCAACACTAGCCAATGTTCGCAAAACGAGACGGTGGAGTCCAAGACACCGTGCAACAGCACAGCAATAAGCCAAGATTTGAAGCGAGCGACGTGTCTGAGTAAAGTAGAATAGCCCCAGCAGTAGTTTGTTCTCGGGGTAAGCTCACACACAATGCGGTGCTTGTATCGCTGTTGCCGCGTTCCTACTGTAGCAGCTATCCATGCCCGGTGTGTACAGGATCATCAGGTACCTCATATATCTCTTGCATGGGAATATATTTCTAATTAATAGAGATATGAGATGTGTTACGAGAGAAAAAAAAATGTGTCAATGTGTGCACAATATTCTAATATTTTTTATTTACTTTTTATTAAACTTAATGTATTCGTAGAATTATTATTATATTATAAACCAGATAGTGCTGTAACAGTGTTCTGGTGTCAAGGTTCAAACGAATGGTTCGGGCAATGATAATGAAGTGGCGTGATGTGACGCGTCATTGCCCGATGCCCTGACGCCCGACAGATTTACAATTCATAATGGCTATCAATATTATATTGCTTCACACATGTGTTCAGCACACATACTAACAGTCCGAGCTCATGAATTTAATAACAGTATTTTGTCTCAATTTGTGATTTTAATATTACGATGAACTTCGTTCGTAACAATTATTTTTATACCTTTATATTTATCTGCAAGATCTTTCGATATCATATAATTATACTAGCGGATTACTAGCGGATGCCCACGGTTTCCACCGCGCTTTTCGATCTTTTTCGAATACAAAAGGGCTTCACTGACATTATAGCTGCCGGTTTATATATATTTATTATAAGTCCCGTTAAGAACTGTCCAGCCGGTTCAGATATTAGACGAAACAAACAGTTAAAGATCGTATACAGATTTTTTAAGTAGGTATTTACCTTTAATTTTTTCAATGAATTTAGTGAAAAGAGAGAGCACTGGGCACTTCAGTTTTATTTATTTGTGTTACAACTGAATTGTAATCTATACTTATAATAAATCTGTAGAAGGGAAAATTCTGTACATTGAAAATATCAAAAAATAAATGGCAGGGGGTGTTACTAGACCGACACCGAACCCAAAATTGTGATTTAAAAAATTTTTGTCTGTCTGTCTGTTCAGGCATCACGCAAACTACCGGTTCGATTACGATGAAACTTGGTGTAATTATTCTTTAATATCCTGGGCACCACCCTGGGTACTTTTTATCCCGGAAAAGTATACAGGGTTACCTGGTAAGTCGTGCGAACCCCGTTCAGGGGTGGTAGTTCCCACCATTTCTGACAAATTTCCCCCAACCTAACCCTTTTCAAGTTATAAGGCTTTTTTAAACTTTCGCGTTTTGTACACGTTTGTGCCGTGACCACGGCTCTTGACACAGGGCCGAAACGTCGGGTAATAAAGAGGTATGTATATATCTCAATAATCGCGTAAAAGACCCGTTAGTCTTAAGTTTATAAGGCTTAGAAGATTTTTTGGAAAAAATGCCGATTTCTTGTCTTTGGCCTATCTTTTTCGTTTATTTTTGTTCTAATTTTAATACGATTTTTGTGTAGCAGATTAGTTTCTTCATCATTATGAAAAATAAAATTAGAGTTACCTCAACTAAATGGGTCGTAGATAGAAGATTGATAGTTATAGTATCAATAAAAAATCAGTACAAATCAAACTTCAACCAGCAATAGTAAAAAAAAATCTATGACACCTAGGCTGCAGACACGCTTCAAAATATCTACGTTTCATTAGCTATTCAACAAGGTATAACAAGCTACGCTGCTATTGGAAGTCTTGGAATAATCTTTGATAAACGTCTTAAAAGTAGTAGTATAAATTACCGCAAAATAAATAAATAATAAATAAATAAATATTTTTGGACATTCTCACACAACGTCATCTAGCCCAAATTAAGCTAATATAAGCTTGTGTTATGGGATCTAGACGACTGATAAACATACTTATATATTTCTAAATACATACATATTATACATAGAAAATACCCAAACTCCGAAACAAACATTTGTGGATCACACAAATAATTTGAATCGACCCGGAATCGAACCTGGGACCTCAGGGTCGGCAGTCGCATACTCATACCCCTGAGCCACCGAGGCAGTCAAAAAAATGATCATTTTGATCAATTAGGTTACAAAATAAAATAAAACAATTCAAATAGGTACATACAACAAATGTATTTTATTTTATCTTTCGTGTTCAATATGTTCACCTCTGTTTCGCACACACACACGCATTCTGTTTCTAAGTCCACTTTTCACCACAACTTGAAACTGTAGGATCCGATCTAAACCGTACTATTTCACTATTTTTCAACGTATCTGCGTCATTATCATCTGATATTGACGCAGATACGTTGAAAAATAGTGACTCTTGGTCTACCCAAGTCTGATCGCTGGTAAACTCTGTCGAACACAGCATGATCTGATGCACTGCGATTTAGAAAACGCAATATGTATTCAGTACGAGTATGTGTGGATACACAATCACGGTACCCGTAACAGATCAACATATCAGCATATTTCTCGTTCGTGAAGGTCGCCATCTTCAACAGTTCCAAATCACAAGCACAAATCAGAGTCCAGTTTACAAGCAGGTTCAACCCTTGGAGTACAATAGAGGCAGTACCTAACGGAATGCTTTTGCTGTTGGCTACCTGGGTAGCTTTTATCAAAGTTTTTATCCAAGACCTTCAATAGTAGCCTAGCTTGTTATACCTTATTGAATAGCAGCCTAGGTGACATAGATTTATTTTTTATTATTGGTGGTTGAAGTTTGATTTGTACTGATTTTTATTGATGCTATAACTACCAATCTTCTATCTACGACCCATTTAGTTGAGGTAACTCTAATTTTATTTTTCATAATGATGAAGAAACTATACCTACTGCTACACAAAAATCGTATAAATATAAAAATTAGAACAAAAATAAACGAAAAAGATATGCCAATAGACAAGAAATCGGCATTTTTGCAAAAAAATCTT
Organism: Nudaria mundana; assembly: GCA_963556515.1. Classification (NCBI taxonomy): domain Eukaryota; kingdom Metazoa; phylum Arthropoda; class Insecta; order Lepidoptera; family Erebidae; genus Nudaria; species Nudaria mundana. The sequence continues at coordinate 7,459,794 of OY748289.1, read as the reverse complement.
CAAAGCCTTATAACTTGAAAAGGGTTAGGTTGGGGGGCAGGGGTCCAAGGTGAAATTTGTCAGAAATGGTGGGAACTACCACCCCTGAACGGGGCTCGCACGACTTACCAGGTAACCCTGCACTGTATACAATAAAACAAACTTAATTTTGCGGTTCGATCCCTAGACCCGAGCACTGTACCAACCGCAAATAATAAGTTTGTCGTAGGTTACGTCACCCGCAGTGGAGTTCACTAAGGGGCACTGCACACAGCTAAGATACAATAATATTTTAACCTAAGATACAACATCGCTCGCCATTCAATTCAATGTACTAGCACACACGACGAAGATAATAAATAATATTTCATATTTTCGAAAGTATCATAAGATGATTTTTTATGGTATAATAGAGAATATAATAGAAGATATAATAGAGAAACTGTTGTATATGTGTTGTATGGCTTTATGAACGCAATAAAACCCAAAACAATGGTTTTTAGAACTTTTGTCTGAATGTTTGAACACGCAGATCTAAAGTAACACGCAGGCGGAGCTGCGGGCAACAGCTAGTTCTACATAAATTTAAATCTAAATACAAGATTCTTAGGAAAAATCAATTTGCTATGAATTTCGAATGTATGTAATACAAATTGACCCGGATGCCGATGTCAGAATCGCGGCTGAGCGATAACCCTTGACCAGGAACACCGGCGGGCTTGTACCTAGTCACGTTATCATAACCATTATGTTTACGAATATAATCTGCTAAAAGTACATCAAATATACAATGTATATGGTCATCACAATCGGTTCAGCAGTTTTTGATAGCTGTTCAGTCAATTAGGTATTCACCATAGATACCCCAGCTGTCGGAAAATAAACAGTAAAAGAAGACGCAACTAATTGAAGAGGTTCTAAGCCACAATTTCATGCGTTCGTATTTATATATATATATAGAAGTTAAAATGTCAAGTGAAATAGAAAAAATAGTATGATGTATTGATTTATTTTCAACTCAAAACACCTGTGTATTACATATTTCATTTGATACTTCCAAGGATACTATAATCGCTGCATAGATAACAAGATAAAATTAAATCCATTGCCGCGATGGATTATATTCCGTTCTAACCCATCGCCACGATGGATTATATTCCACTGCCTTTTTATATTCCGTTCTAACCCATCGCCGGGATGGATTATATTCCACTTCCTTTTATACCCTTCATAACCAAGATTTCATAACTGGTTATGAATATGGATTTTTTTCACTGTTTCATAACCAGTTTTCAAACGATACTTTTTTTCCATCTTCACAACCAGAACCTCCTATTCTGTTATTATCGCCTGGTACTTTTTCGGAATAATGAGTTCAAACATGTGCATATGCATTGAATGTACTATTACTTCGGGCTATAACTACATCATGAAAATACATTGACAATACCACATTTTAATAAATTGCACATCCTTTAACCAAAATCCATTGAAATAATCATGAAACTTTGCTACCTTCTCACTTTTGGGAGATTTTTTCATGATGTACCTAGTTATAGCACGAAGTAATATATTTGAAGGGTAAACGTGCCAGGCCGGTATATTCAATGCGCATGCACATGTTTGAATACATTATTCCGAAAAGTACCAGGCGATTATAACAGAATAGGAGGTTCTGGTTGTGAAAATGGAAAAAAAGTATTGTTTGATAAATGGTTATGAAACAGTGAAAAAAAATTCGATACAATGATATAATTCTTGATGTGAATTTGTTCTTCAAAAGACCTTTTTATTTATTTTTATATTTTACCTTTTTATATCCTTTTTATATTCCGATGGATCAGAATGGAAAAAAAAGTGGAAACAAATCCATCGATGGATCAGAGTGGAAAAAAAATTGAAACATCCATCGATGGATTAGAGTGGAAAAAAAAGTGGAAACAAATCCACCAATGGATCAGAGTGGAAAAAAAAGTGAAACCAAATCCATCGATGGATTTGTTCAGTGGGTTAAAGTGGAATAGAGCTAAGTTATGACCTTTCATTTGACCCAACACGGGTATATTTGAACACATTCAATTTTTCATCACCACTTTCACTCCTCATATCTTTGAAACGGCTTCACCGATTTTTATAAAACATAGCTAAGAACACTCTCCCCTAACCCATATTTCAAACAAAAGAAACAGAATCAAAATCGGTTCATCCGTTTGGGAGCTACGATGCCACAGACAGACTTACAAACAAACACACACACACACACACACACACACACACACACACACACACACACACACCACATTAATTTGTATGTGATGCAACAATTTAAAACTGGGAGTAATTAAATACTGGAACTTGAGTTAGATAGAAATGCAAAACCGGCCTAGTGCCAGTCGGACTTGAACACAAAGGGATCCTCCGGGAGGAGGTATTTTGGGTCAAAAACGGAAAAGGTCTTTTGGGAGCAGCCTTAAATATTAAATTAATATTTTTTTAGTATTTGTGGTTTTAGCGGCAACAGAAATACATCACAATTTATGAAAATTTCAACTGACTAACTGTCACGGTTCTGATACAGCCTGGTGACAAACTTCCATTAATTATAACATTCATTAGGTATCAAATGTAAAATATTGTGCTCAGAATACCTATACCCAGAATAATAGAGACATGCAGAATGTTTAGTCAAATCGAGAGAATGGATTAAAGGAGACTGGATGGCACTGGACAGGCTGGTAAGGGTCAAACAAGGCGGACCTATTTCGATCAAAATGGATAGGTCTTCAAAATAGTCCAGTTTAAGAAGACCAGTAAGCGGCGAGCATGTACGATAACACTACCAGTTTACATTATTATGATTTATTTCGGGCATCAAACTTGAATTTTCACAATTCAAGGAGAACGACGTCAAAACGTGACAGTCCAAAACAATTCAGCTCACAATAACATCTGAAGACAATATTTTATTCAGGTAATTAACATAAATAATGATATGCAGTTTTGTTAAGTGGCACTGAGAGTGACAGCAAAGCCATAGATAATGTTCTACAAAATTACGGTTGCTTAATATTCGTTTATTTTTGTTACACAAGCCTGAATTTTAGTTAGTAATCACTGGGTCAAACTGAAGACATTATTTTTGTTTTAACGACAAATGTAAGTATTGTCTGTAAAGGTAGGTAATTGAAGATATGATAACGTGTTTGTTGAGCGAATGTAAGTGATAACGTTACTTATGTATGTCTCGGTTACTATTTAGAAAATTCAGACAACATTATGAGCTGTCGTTCTGGACATTTCTGAATAACGGAATTCCTTCTTTATTAGCTAAGCGTGTCTAATTCTAATTGACTTGAACACTACCGAATTGTAAAACGTTAGTAAAATAAACACAAAAATGTACCTATGTGTGTTAAGGTCAAGTTTCAAACAATGGTCTAGCTACCTCGATGTAATATCTTACATATTTAAGTACGTTAACATGTCTGATTATTTAACAGCGTTTAAAAGGTTAATATTGTTTAAAGAAATATTATACATAATATTGAACAATTATAAGCATTAGACAAGAGTATATTAATTATTAGCTGATCGCCGCAGCTCCGCCCGCGTGATGTAGTTTACTCGTTCCCGGTTCTCGTGGGAACACATTACAGGGATAAAAAGCCTATGTTACTCAGGGTGAATGTAGCTTTCCAATGGTGAAAGAATTTTTAAAATCGGCACAGTAGTTTTTGAGTTTATTCATTACAAACACACAAAAATACAAATCTTACCTCTTTTTAATAATAGTATAGAAGTATAGATAAATTTGCGAATAAATTTTAAGTAAGTAATAGATTATCGTACTTAAATAAGCTTGCATCAAAGAGTGGGTGTGTAATGCACCTCTGTCTACCCCTTCGGGGATATAGGCGTGATATAATGTATGTATGTAAATAAGCTTGCATGTGAACGAACGAGTAGAATTTCAGATATATTTTATATTTATTTATTTGTCTAGAAATAACTAACCTAACTAATCAATTAGCATGTAAAGTTTAATGGTTTAGAAAGTTAACAATTGGCCTGTTTTTGCATTTGCGATGACGTTAAAGTGTACTTGATATCAGCTAATGATATTCATTAACATAGTGGCCATCATTATCACTACATGTGTTTTGGTATTCTGTTTGTTTTACACGAGTTGGTTCTTATTCTTGCAATACCTTGCCGGTGCCAATGAGTATGTAATAAGTATAATTTGTTTAACATTTAGGTAAGTAAGGTGGTTTATAGAAATCTTATCGTAACATTTCTAATGAAACTTTCTATGAACGTCCAGCTTAGTCAACCTTCTGGCATTCAGTGAGTGTTTAACTTTCACTTACACATAGAAGCGACAAAATAATATACTCGGTAATGTACAATAACATTATTGGTGTTGATAACAGAAACTGTTGCACCGATTGCGGAATATGGACGAACATTTTTTTCTACTTACATGTTGAGTTAATGGTTCCTGTTTAGTAAATCCATTTTTTCTATAGCCGATGAGACCTGTATCCAACTGGCCGTTGCCGTTGACGTGACCGTGCCCATTGGTAAGAGTTGTGGTGATCGTCAATGCCGACATAATTTATTATTGTCAATTTTTCAAAACTACCATACAAATAAATACCTACTAAACTAAATTCAAAACTAGAAATTAGGAACTGTAAATTATTATTATTTATTAAATTAGCAAAAATATTTTCATAAAATCCGTATAGATACTTCAAGTTTGAGTGATTGTTTGACAAATGAATATTTTTTCTTCTGTTTTGTACCGATTGCACTTAATGGCCAGTATTGTAATACTTGCAACAGAATACGCGCACTCCGCGGGCTAGTAGAAATGAGTAACTAACTAAACCAAAGCAAACAGGGGAGTCGGTGAGGAATGTTTTTGGTATGGGTTGGACGAAAGCGGGTGTGCGGTGTGATAAGCGGGGCGGTCGATGTTGATGGCGCGACGCGCGACGTCGACGTGGAGGCTCACCAGACACGGGGCGCGCGGCACTTCACCAGTAACTGTCGAGTTGTCCGACTCGCAACTTTATATTCACTACCGAGATAGACGGTCGCGCGCACACTCCTGTCCTAATGCACACAATACATGTGACACAAAGAAAAAAAATCACAATTAAGTATTATAAACTTAAGACTAACGGGTCTTTTACTGAAATGAACTGTTACGTCTTCTGAGACTTCCTCATGCTTTCGGTATAGGCAGAGAGCCAACATTTATCGGCAAAAGCCAACATTTCTTGTGGTATTTGGTTACAAAATGAAGTATTAGTTAGCCGAAGGTATGAGGAAGTTTACTTATTACTAATAAGTACTTACCTAGGTAATTATTTTAATTAGTTTTTGAACGTGCCGTCAAAAACGATGTTTAACTGTATTTTTTACGACTGCAAGTTGCTGGCATTTCCTTTAAGGCCTACACAGATAAGTCATTCTCATTAGTGTTTGAGTTATGAGTGGGCTCACATCAGTGTAGGCTTGTAGGAACTTTGAAACTTTTCTCATTGAGCTGTCGAGTTTCAGCAATTACTTAGATGAAGAGCACAAGAATTAATTGCATAAATTACACTCAGTATAATTATTTATCAACACATCGTACGATGATGATAATGAGTGAATCATTAATGCGGTAAGTACATCACAATCATTCTAATTGTGTTGAAGAAAGATAACGTGACTGTATTATCATAAACCACTTCACTTGAGTAATTGTTTACCGAGAAGTACCACGTAACCAGAGGCGCACTGGAGCCTAGAACTGCTAGAACTGTTCGAAGACAGAGAGTATGTGACTACGAGAATGATATCCCACTTTTGATACCATGTGTTGAATGAAAATGATGATTTAGGACTTTTAATCTGTATTATATGTGGACCTTTTAAAAAATTGTGCGTTCGGGGGACCCCCATCAGGAACGAAGTTCTTTACGCAACTGAAACCCAACCCAACCTGGGTTTGGGTTGCTTACTTTTAGTTTTATTAACGACGCCGAAGCTAAATTACAAAAAAAAATAAAAATAAAAAAAAGCGGACCACCACGGATTGGCTTTTTCGGACCACCCGGTTGGGAACCACTGATAAGCGTAACGTGACAATTTCTACTAAATCGCACTACCCGTAAGCTGCGTTGAGAACTTCGTTCCAAAAAGTAGTTTTTTTAGTACAAAACTAGACACAGCAAGCACCCCGCTATTGAGGAATGTCCTCAAGTATAAATTGTCATATTTATAATTAAATTAGTTTAATATGATGTATTTTGGCATAAGTATTAGTTCTTGCTTATCCAATTGATTCTTTTAACTACATAGTATTGTAAATAATATAATTCAACGAAATACCTACCAATTAAATACTCTATATGAAGCCAAAGTGGTAATTTCTTGTGGATCGGAAGTACTAAAAGTTTAAAAATAGGTAATGGAAAGTGGAGTTGATGGAATACGTTTTTATTATTTTATTAAAATGTCTACCTACTACTGTATTGTAGGTAGAGATACCATTATGTATCTGCTTTTTTAACATATCCGCCGGGGTCCCGAGTACTCCCTTGCCTTGTAAGGATAACCTCAGGGGCGTGCAGCCCCAGAAAAAGTGGATATAGAAGTTGTTATCGATTTAACGGATGATATTCTCGCTGACTATAATCTCATAAATAACTCGTGTTAGCACAGATCAACTGTCGTGTTAGGAATGGGATCACTTGTACCTACCTTGTACGGTGTAGTGGTCGTGTTACTAACAAACACATGCTGACCCTACCGGACACGCATTCCAGCCAGTAAAGAGGTTGTTACCTGTCTTCTATCTACTGCTTTATTTTAGCTACGAAATAATTTCTTTACTTAAAAACTACGCTTATCAATCATTTTCTTCAGTCTAATTAAAAAAAAATTACTGATCCCCACAGTTCCCACGTGGAACAGCTTAAAGGAGCAGAGCTGTAATAAACAATGTTGCTTACTATTTCACAGAGCAAACTTTATTCAGAGCTTTCGTTTCATACACTGCTTAAACGGTTAAAGATATGCTACAATTCTTAACAAAGGACAGGACGAAACGTGGATATTCGGCGTGTAAGAATTTCAAGCGTACGAAGTCGCATGCGTCCGCTAATAGGTACTGCACTTGCACTTATTATTTATTACGTTTGAATTGAACATTCCTTATGTTGCATAACTAGTAACAATATGCGTTACTATCATGCTGATTTGAATGGTTTAAATGATTTAACGCTAGAAATTATACGCTCATGAACATGCGATAGAGTTCGTAAGCCGAACGTTGCGAAGTATTTTTGGGCATTTTATGTTGAGATAATACTATTTTCTCATTTGTAAATCATTCTTGGATTGTGGCGGACCCACCCACTACACAATGCCGACATGTTATCGGTTTCGAATTAGAACGGAACTAGTTAACGTATAAGGCCGATTGTCGCAATTAGATACTTACGATATTACGACAGATGTTATATTTAGAGTATTATGATAATTTGTAATAAATGTGCCATCGACTGATGATCCAAACGGATGACCATGAGTGCTACGCTAACATTCAATACTTTATTGCGTTCTACACTGTTCACATCATGGTACTGGTACGTACAATAGAGGTATCAATAACAAGCAATTGAAGACCCTGTTGGGCACAGTAAAATCCATTTTTGTGGTAATACTTCTGCTAAACTTGTAGTTGATTCCGTATTATCTACGAATTTTGATTCTTGTGATCATAATGATAATAAAGTAATCTAATAGCCAACAATAACTTTGAGATACTTACTGTACTTTGTACACATTCTGATGTTACATAATTTTAATAGATCTGGTAAGTACATCGGACAGAATCTCAGAAAAATATGTTGGTTAGAGCAATAATGGGGTAGGGTGACTGTCAAATCAAATCACCTTCTTTTTATTAAATGTCAAAACGATACGCCTCATAGAAATTTGTATGAAAAACTCAACAATGACGTCACTTTTAAGTAGCGTCAAATCTCTCTATTAAGTAATTCAATTGATGATTTATAAATAAATAAAATAAAGATAATAAGATGTACATACTTTGAGATTCTTTATGTAGTAAATACATTTAAATAATTTATTTTAGTTGTTATCTACCCTATTGTGGATAAAATGGGACATACTTGTTTTCTACGTTGTGTTGTTCTAATTGGTGTAGTACCTAGTAGCACAGAATAGGGAATAGTACTTACATACTAGTAGTTGCCAAAGGAACGTTGCCAAGCCTTTCGCAACGCATAATGATAGCGTCAAGATGGGCATTGCCGCATTTGGACCACCGGAATTGGGAAGGGCTCACGAGGCAATGTACAAATTATCGTAAATACCTGGTGGAAACAGCAACTTCAAGCGTTGTCTGCAATTGCACCAAAATTTTATTACACGGCCGTAAGTGTTTGTACACAGGTGTATGGAGATTTGGAGATGGTAGCCATCGACTTCAATTGCTTTGATTTCTATTGCATACTATCAGCTATCTTGGTTTATTTACAATAAGAATTACAATATACATAATTATGTAAGTACCTACTACCAATAGGTATTTACACTACAAAATATCGATTAAAAAATCCTCCGCGTCATTGCCGACTGAGAAGGTTCCCAGACTGCTGGCTGTCTTGCCACGTTGGATGGCGATACTTATTCTTTGGGCCAGAAAATAGACAGCCTCGATTAAGCGATTAGCGCTGTCTCTATAAAGGCGGCGAGCGCTCAGACCCCATGGGCACAGTGTCTCACTCAACCCCAAACGGCTCAAATATGTAATCACCTACTAGGTTAGCATATTTACGCCGTTTGAGCCCTTCAGCCCATGCAGCAGCGCCGGCATATCCAGATGTGCTTGGAAAGTGTGAAGGTGCTAAGGTGTCAACACATGTAGCGTCCCACTTCTATATTTATATTTTATCATAATTTCGCTAGTTTTCTGCACACATAGGTCTTCTAACTACGAGACCTTTCACACATGTCCATTGTCCATACCTTACTTACATGCTGCGAATGAATATTTGTAAACATACAATGATTATAAAATAATGTTATTTATTACATAAGCAGGTGGGGCATAATATATATGTGTATCTTATCTACAACATAATAATCTGTATATAATCACGTCGAGAGTAAAGGCATATAATATATATACTAATACTACGTAATAGTCAGCAATAATATATTGCATACAAACACATATACTCGTCCACTGGTATAATTTTTACTGACCGGTTTCATCTCACGGCATCATCAGACATTTCAATATACATAGTTTCATTAAATCACGTAATAATAATACTACATATTCATAAGGACAGCAAAGTGAGTTGAGTGTTAATGCAAGTGGAAAAGTATATGTTTCTGTGCAGTATGTGTAGCAGATTTCACCAAGTGCCGTCAATGGACAGTATAAATAGTCGTCAATAAATCCAAGAAATCATCATCATCAGCCGGAAGGTCCGCTATAACATTACTAGACATTAATTATTTGTACACTGTATGTATAGGATCTGATTATTTATTATTTAATAATTTAATTAATGCTGCTGGAGACAATGTCATCTTTTTTTTCGGAATCGTTCAATTGACGCCATCCGCCTAATGGAAAGCCGAGGCGACATTTAGCGATTGCGGGCCACTTTCAAAGTAGGTACCGAAAGTGGCTTTTGGTTAGGGAAGTTAATTTGTGTTTAAGCTTGTATGGCGATCCACAGTGACAGTGTGATCTCACCTTTAACGTTTAAAATATTGTCGGATAGATAAAAAAGAATCGGTAATGCGTAATATGAGATAACCTGCCCTATAATATCGAAATTAGTCGCAGATTAGAGGTAGTTTTTGAACAAGACGAATCATGATACAAGAGCTGTGATATGTGTTACTCGAACACAATACATAAATAATCAAAACGTTGAGTCTACCGTAAAGTTTTGTTTTTACTTCCAAGTTCTGAAGACAGCTATTGCCAGTAAAAAGTACCTATATTAAGAATAATCCCTGTTACACAAAAGTATGAAAACATGTCTCGGAATATACACTTTTAAATGTGTACAATTTGTAGTACATGTACATACTTTAGGTCTATCTGGATGGGGGTGTAGTGGTTGTTGAGAGGTATATTGGGACGTTTACAGTAACACAGTATGTGGATGAATGAATATTTATTGTTGACATGCATTCGCTTTTATAATATAATGTACAAGTACCTATAGTACTAGAATATTCCCGATGATACAAAACTGGTTTAGATAGGTGTGGCTTAGACAATAGGAACAAGTTTAAATACCTATACTTATGTTGTACCTACGATTTGTTTACTTGTTGAAGTGCGTGTATCTAGCTATTGGTGGAATATTATGGTAGGTACTCGAAAGTTCTGGGCGCGCCTTCTTGTAGTATCTAGACGTATGACGTCAGAGATAAGGTATTCGCCACAGGGGTATATCCGTGTTTAGGTTACCTACCTAAAAATGGTGTAATAATTTGGTAGACACGATAATTTACAAGTACTGGTCCACTTTTATAATGTTCCAGATGGACCTCACGAGTACCATATTATCATATACAGGGTGTAACATTCAAATGGGTCAGTCTTAATTTTCCGATTTTAGTAAAAATAAATGACATGGTTCCTAAGAACAGATCTTACTATGTCTTATAGTTTCAGACTTTCCCATACTGACCCATTTGAATTTTAAACCCTGAATACCTGAATATAAAAACTTCCGCGTTTATGACCTTAAGTTTAGTCTAAGAGGCAGAAAGTTGCCGTTTCAAAAAGAGAAGATACTGACAAAGCAACCGTTGTAGTTCCTTCATCTGAGCTTAATTGCAAAAAGGAAGGTTTCAAAGACCCTATTTTATTATTACCTATAACAATAAGTAAATTGAAATATGCGACATAAAAGAAAATGGTATGTAAGCTAATAAAAATATACACACAGGTTATGTAAAATACCTCTCCGATAAGGAGTAGGTAAAACTGTAAACTGTGTTATGATTTACTATCCATTTTTACGATTCTATGAACGAACTACCCGAAGAACGGAAAATAATCGCCTGTCGTAGATCGCAGACCTGTTAGTTTATAGAGTAGGTTCTACCAGCAGATAGGAAGTCTAGTATCTTGTCACACAAAAAAAAAAAATGGGCAGATTAAGAAACAACGAACGAATTCTGCAATGGAAAATAGTAAAATACTGCCTACTGACAAGCACACAAAAACATAGGTACTTAACACATTAAAGTTTCATTCACGACATAGTACCTACATACTACGACACAATTACTTTAAATTACCAATGGTCATACCTATCAATCACGTATCTATATATATATATATACACATAACTGTACATAATAGAAAGTTCGCCAAAATACGTCACAAGAAATTCGATGCCAGAATTTCTACGTCTGTCAATCTATTGCTCTAGGTAACTGCGACCCTATTTTACTCAATGTCAATGACAATGTCAAATACCAAAGACTAGGTTAATTTGATGTAAGAATAGTGAGTATATTAACGTCAACTAACACACGAAGCAGTTATGAAACCACAATTTCAGTGAAAAGACATTAAAAAGTTCAATTCAAATATTTCAGTGAAGCCTCAGGGAAATCTCGGTTCCGACACAGTTTAGTATCAGTACAAAATATTCTTTCATACATTTTTTATAAACGCATCCCCACATGTCAGTGTCAGTGATGAGTAGTGATGATCAATGACTCATTGAAATGACTAATGGCAATCTGGAATGTGGTAATAAAACAATACCAATACATAGATCAATCCACGAACAAATACAACTGAGAACGAAACTGAAAACGAAGGACAGAAAAAACAATGGACACGACACAATTAAACATATAATTTAAATTAGAACTACACTACATAATAATATCTTCACTCTACGACGCGTATTTCCGTAGCATTCATTCATAGTAGGTATTTATTTCATACCTACGTAGACGGATTTCCCCGATCTATTTTTATTTAGTTCTGCATATTACGCAGAAACGGGAAAACCGTCGAAAAATTTAAGATTTTTTGAGTTATTATTTTGGTTGTTGACATAATCTGCTGTGACTAAAGTTAAAGTAATAAAAACTAAAACTTCGCAGTCGATCGGATGTATTTATGTAACTTAGTCCATATAACTTTGCCAATGTAGACCTATGTAAGCATGGGTGAAGGCAACAATCGCCCTAGTAACCGAGTAACGCCCAGCCAACTCCACTACTATAGCCAGTGTTTATAGGTAGGTATCTGTATATCTCTTTACGTAAACAGCTTGCCAAAATGCAGACCCATTTTCCAAACGATTCACGACAGAACACGGTAATTGAGCATAGATTTAGTATGTAGAAAGATACACAAAGTCATTTCAGAGGCGATCCCAAAAACAAAATGCAAATGTAGGAATAGGTAGGTTTACGCCCTCACACCGTTTATTTTTGTTGATTATAAAGTTTTTCTTTGTATAAGTTATGAAGCACATCATGTAAAAGGATATAACGAAAAGGCTGATTCACTATTGATGTGTATTTCAGGAGTAAATTTTTTAAATGATACTAACTTAATAATTTATAATGCTGTTCAATATAGTTCTACAAAGGGGGCGTTGTTTCTCGTAGATTAATAGTAAAAAAGAGTTGGTGTAAGCAGTCTTTTTTTTTCAGGACATCTTGTTAGTGAATACTTACACATATTTTATAGCTCCCGGTTTGAATGTTCAGTAATGCAATTACCACCGTTGCGTGAAAACTGATAAGTTTCTAATATGCAAGTTTTAATGGGTAATTAAAATACCGTAAGTGTTAACCGTGCCCTAAGAAACTAGCGGTACTGTATTCCGCCAAAACAGGTGAACTCGGTAAGGAACAAAATTACAGTAATGCGGAATCTATTAGGAGGTTATCTATGTCTAGTGGTAACCGACAATGTTAACACATTGCAAAGGTTAAGCAACATCTAGTCAGGCCGGTCTTAGGATGGGTGACCATTTCTTAAGACACTGAGCCCCCTCCGTGCCTCGGAGAGCACGTTAAGCCGTCGGTCCCGGTTGTCATACGAACATCTATGGCAGTCGTTAGGGGTAGTTGGAGCCCTTATTCAAAAATCCGACTGGTCTAACTATAGAACTTCGATATCTCCCATGGGTTGTGGAGGTCAGATGGCAGTCGCTTCACGGAAAATATCGAAGTTCAGCCACATCGCAGTTAGACTGGAAAGCCGACCCAACTGAGTTGGGAAAAGGCTCGGTGAATGATGATAGAGATTTATTAAAAGATACTTGTACATATTTAACTTTCCTGACTGCTTCGGTTGCGTAATCAGAGCCCGCGGGATCGGGCACTTCCTGTGATGCGTTTTTCCATCCGTGGGGATCTCCTCAGCCAATGTCAAATTTCGTATAATATTGTAACGCCATCTCGTAGCGAGTAATAAGACTACCAAACTCAGCGCCATCTAGTAGCAAATCGCAGTACTACTACGTAACGTCTTTCGGGAATGTTCTGTCAAGGTACTTCTATGTAACGCGTTATCTAGAAGCATCTCGAAGGTGTGGAATGTTCGCGATAATTCTTCCGTGAAGATTCTAGAGTAATCTAGAGTAATGACCGTACTATAAAGGCGGAGCACTTCGGTGGCGGGGGATCAGTATTTCCAGAGCGATAATACGAGTTATACCTGCGAGTTCAAGTGCGATTAAAAGTGTTTAGTGAAGCTTTATAGTGAAGTGTAAATTAGTGGTGTAATAAATAAAGTGTTTTGTGGTAGTTTGATCGGCATTTTCCATTCCGTAGAACCCCGGCTCGTAACAATTGGTGTCAGAATTGGGGATTTGGACAATGCCGGTGTTACCGAAAGAAGACACAGAGGGCGTCCGTACCAGGGGTCAGCGCCAGCAGGAGTTGGACAGCAGGCGCTTCGGAGGTAATACGCCGGAGAGGTTGGGTGGTCAGCAGCAGCCAACGGTGGAAGCTTGCCCGCCCACGGTATCTCCAGCGCCAGCACCTCCAGACTTTGCTGCGCTGATGGCGATGCTACAGGAGCAAGCCCGTCGCCAGGAGGAGCAGGCCCGCCACCAGGAGGAGCAAGCCCGCCGGTTGGAAGAACAGCTGCTGCGGGACAAGGAGGAGCAGGCACGCCGCCAGGAGGAGCAGGCACGCCGCCAGGAGGAGCAGGCACGCCGCCAGGAGGAGCAGGCCCGCCGGTTGGAAGAACAGCTGCTGCGTGACAAGGATGAGCAGGCACGCCGCCAGGAGGAGCAGGCACGCCGCCAGGAGGAGCAGGCACGCCGCCAGGAGGAGCAGGCCCGCCGGTTGGAAGAACAGCTGCTGCGCGACAAGGAGGAGCAGGCACGCCACCAGGAGGAACAGACGCTCCTCATGAAAGATCTTCGAGCGACTTTTGGCAAGGAGATGAATGTGATGAAGGATCAGGTTCATCATGTTGAGAACCGCATCACGGAAGCTGAAACTCGGATTGAAGATGTAAAAAACCAGATTACAGATGTGAGGAAAGAGCTGGGAAATCTGAAAGCTGGAGATGGGATTGCGACTTCCTTACCTGCCGTACCTTCAGCGCGTGGATTTAAAGTACCGCCATTCGATGGGACATCTTCATGGTCGGCCTATAAAAAGCAGTTTGAGGCCGTTAAGAAGGCAAACGGGTGGAGCAAAGCCCAGGCCATGACTGCGCTTACATTGGGTCTGCGAGACAAGGCGTTAACCATCCTAGAAGCTCTCGGAGACGATGTATCCTACGAGCAGTTACTAGAAGCCTTGGAAGCCAGATACGGTGACGCTCACCTGGAACACGTGTATCGTGCGCAGCTGAAGGATCGTGTCCAGCGCACTGGCGAAAACTTGCAACAGTGGGCCCTGGAAGTAGAGAAGCTGGTACGGAAAGCATACCAGTCGGTACCTGCGCTCATCAATGGGAATCTGGTGCAAGCATTCATCGACGGCATCCACGACCTGGAAGTCAGGGCTGCTGTGAGGCTCGGGCACCATGAGACTCCCAAAGACGCCTTGGCTCATGCTTTGGAGGTCGAAGCCGTACGGAAAGATCATCGATCTCACCGCGTCAGGGAAGTTGTAGCATCACCGGCTCGCGACCGTTTCACGAGGTATAGCCCTAGGTGCTACACATGTGGTGAGAGGGGCCACCTTCGATCCAGTTGCCCAAAGCGGACTGCTGAAAGAGAAGAAAGTCGTTCCCAAGAGGATAAGGTGGCTAACGTCACCGCCCAGCAACAGCAGGGAAACGAATAAATGCCAGGACTGCGGGGCGGGTGCTGGCTGATGTTGGAAGAGCCCCAAGGGTTTCGATCTCACAAACCCAGGATGGGAACAGCCTGATCATCAAGGGCGAGGTAAATGGAACACCATGCAAGCTGACAATAGATACTGGAGCATCTCGCACGGTTGTCAGTTCCCGACTTGCAAATCGGTTCCTTGGGGACTCTGAAAACCGTGACCGCATCAACTTGGTAACGGCCACGGGTCAGCGCATACCCGTCCGAGGAGAGAAAGAGATGCAGTTAAAGTTGGGTAATGGAATTTACCTGCATAATGTCATCGTGGCTGACATAATGGACGACTGCATACTGGGCTTAGACTTTATGAGGAAGAACTCTTGTGAGATCGACGTCAAGCAAGGAGCGATGAAATGTGGTCAAGAGGAACTTTTCATGGAAGGAGCGTTATCAGGAAAAGTGTACAGCTTGAAGAAGGTCGTGCTTCCTGCCAGATCAGAAACGACTGTACCAGTTAGTCTCCCTCAGAATTCTGGGCGAACACATCGATGTGTACTCATAGAAGGGATATACAATGAACTTCCATGGAAAATGGCCCGAACTCTGGTAAGAGCCAATGAAGCCTCAGTGGTACGTGTGCTGAACCTTAGTGATAAGGAACACGTGATAGAAAAGAGCACATTGATTGGCACTTGCGAAGAAGTAGATTGGATGCGCCGATGCCAAGAGTTGAGTACTGGGAACATCGTCAACAAGGACGCTAGAAACAACGTGTTGACACTTTTAGAAGACTGTCGTAACATCTTAACGAAGAATGAAATGGACAAGGCTAAGAAGATGTTACTCAAGTACGCTGATATTTTCTCTTCGAGTGATGCTGACATTGGGAAGACTGGATTAGTTCAGCATAAAATCAATACAGGAAATGAGGCACCCATCCGTCAGCGACCAAGGAGACTGCCAGTAGCACGAGAAAAGGAAGTTGAGACCATGATTGAAGGAATGGTAAAAGATGGTGTGATAGAACCATCGTCAAGTCCATGGTGCTCACCTGTAGTGCTGGTGAGGAAGAAAGATGGCAGTATGCGCTTTTGTGTCGACTATCGTCGTCTGAACGACGTTACGAAAAAGGACAGCTACCCTTTACCAAGGATCGATGACACGTTGGACATGCTGACAGGGGTGAAGTTGTTTAGCACGCTAGACCTGAAAAGTGGCTACTGGCAAGTTGAAATCGATCCGAAGGATAAAGAGAAGACTGCATTTTCCACAGGAAAGGGTTTGTGGCAGTTTAAAGTTATGCCATTTGGTTTATGCAACGCCCCGGCTACTTTTGAAAGATTAATGGAAATTGTACTCGCCGGATTGACTGGGGACGCCTGTCTTGTCTATCTAGATGACATTATCATCGTGGGCCGTACGTTAGAAGAGCATCTTCAAAACCTGGAACGCGTGCTTGTAAAGATCCGAAGCGCGAACCTGAAGCTCAGCCCGAAGAAGTGCTCATTCCTCAAACGGCAAGTAAGCTTCCTAGGCTACGTAGTGTCTGAAGATGGTATCCGCACGGATCCAGAGAAAATCATCGCCGTCAAGGATTGGCCAGTTCCAAAGGATAAGACGCAGGTCAGAGCATTTTTGGGTTTGTGCTCATACTACCGGCGATTCGTCCAGAACTTTGCGGATATTGCCAAGCCCTTACACAAGCTCACGGAGGAAAAGCGACAATTCTGCTGGGACGGAAGCTGCGGCATCGCATTCCAGGAGCTAAAGAATCGTCTGTGCAATACACCTATTTTGGGTTATCCTGATGCGGAAAATGAATTTATAGTTGACACAGACGCAAGTGATATCGGACTCGGAGGTGTGTTATCTCAACGGAAAGGAGATCGAGAGGTCGTTATAGCCTACTTCAGCAAATCCTTATCGAAACCTGAAAGGAATTATTGCGTCACGAGGAGAGAATTACTCGCCGTGGTGAAGACATTGCAGCATTTCAGCAAATATTTACTAGGGCGAAAATTCCTTATACGTACCGACCATGCTGCATTGAAGTGGCTATTACAATTCAAGAATCCAGAAGGACAAGTCGCCAGATGGATTGAGCTATTACAGGAGTATGACTTTGTAATCGAACATCGCAGTGGGAGATCCCATGGCAACGCAGACGCATTGTCAAGAAGACCTTGCCCTGAAGACTGTAAGCACTGTGCCAAACAGGAGATAAAGGAAGCCATACCTGTGAAGATGCTTAAAACGGATCTGAGCGACGAATGGAAAGAAAGCCTACAACATGCTCAACAGGACGACGCAGACATCAAGCCAATATTTGAGTGGATTAAAGCAAGTGCTCCTAAACCCATGTGGAGTGACGTCGCTTCAATGAGTTCAATCACAAAAAGTTATTGGGCGCAATGGGACAGTTTAGTTATTCAGGATGGAGTCTTGTGCCGCAAATGGGAAAATGCTCGAGGAGACAGCTGTCATTTGCAAATGGTCGTCCCTAAAGTTAAGGTCCCAGATGTGCTACAGCTCTACCATAATGGATGTTCAGGGGGCCATATGGGAGTAAAAAGGACTCTGTTGAAGATACGTGAGCGGTTTTACTGGATCCACTGTCGCGACGACGTTGAGGACTGGTGTCGCAAATGTACGAGTTGTGCTGCCGTGAAAGGACCTCATACACGGAGCAGAGGTGCACTGAAACTGTATAACGTTGGGGCACCATGGGAAAGGATAGCCCTAGATGTTGCGGGACCGTTTCCTGAAAGTGAAAGCGGAAACAAGTACTTCATGGTTGTGATGGATTATTTCACGAAGTGGCCAGAAGTCTTCGCTATACCTAATCAAGAAGCTACTACGGTCGCAGATAAATTAGTTCACGAAGTCTTCTGTCGTTTCGGGGTGCCTCTAGAAATCCATAGCGATCAAGGAAGAAATTTTGAATCTCAGGTGTTCCAGGAAATGTGTCGGGTCATGGGTACTCACAAAACCAGAACGACCTCTTACCACCCGCAGTCAGATGGAATGGTGGAGCGATTTAATCAGACATTGGAGAGATATCTGGCAAAAGTTGTGGAAAGCAGGCAAAAAGATTGGGACAAGCACATCCAACCGTTTCTTTTGTCTTACCGAAGTGCGGTTCATGAAAGCACGTCAGTGACACCAGCTTATGCGAACTTTGGAAGAGAATTACGGTTGCCTGCCGACTTAATAACCGGTATACCACCTGACGCTCCACGCAATATCACCGATTATGCGAATGACTTGCGCAGCAGGATGAATGACATTTATGAGCATGTCAGACAATCAGGTCAACAAATGTCTGAAAAGATGAAGACCCGTTACGACCGAAAGACAAACAATAAGAGCTTCGATGAAGGTTCGTTAGTGTGGTTACATAACCCAGTCCGCAGTAAAGGGAAGTCTCCTAAGCTGCAAGCTAAATGGGATGGACCATACCGAGTTGTGACCAAGATTAACGATGTCACTTACCGAATACGGAAGAGTCCAAGAAGTGCGCCAAAGATAGTTCATGTGGATCGATTGGCGCGATATTATGGGCCTGACAATGCTCGGGACGAGCATGTCTTAGGAGGGGGCAGTGTAACGCCATCTCGTAGCGAGTAATAAGACTACCAAACTCAGCGCCATCTAGTAGCAAATCGCAGTACTACTACGTAACGTCTTTCGGGAATGTTCTGTCAAGGTACTTCTATGTAACGCGTTATCTAGAAGCATCTCGAAGGTGTGGAATGTTCGCGATAATTCTTCCGTGAAGATTCTAGAGTAATCTAGAGTAATGACCGTACTATAAAGGCGGAGCACTTCGGTGGCGGGGGATCAGTATTTCCAGAGCGATAATACGAGTTATACCTGCGAGTTCAAGTGCGATTAAAAGTGTTTAGTGAAGCTTTATAGTGAAGTGTAAATTAGTGGTGTAATAAATAAAGTGTTTTGTGGTAGTTTGATCGGCATTTTCCATTCCGTAGAACCCCGGCTCGTAACAATATTGACAGACATGCATTTCATATCACGCGCGGGTTGCTATAGTAACCGGGCTGGTCGCGAAAGCAGGCGAGATCCGCTCTCTGGTGGGAAATCCGCATGACAGCAAAAGTGCCCTTAGAACCATGATCTCGAAATGAAAAAAGTCTCTGATTAGCAGTGACTTAATCATTTTCATACTCCAAAATACTATAATTTATAGTATTTTGGGATTCAGTAGGATATAGAATTTAGTTTCTGTAGGATACAGATGGAGTTTCGTATGCAGCTAGCTAACGGCGGGAACAGTTTAAAATAAAATAGAATTTCTGCTGACACTACATACAACCTAGTTGGTATGTACAGCAGCATTGCCGCAGAGCGCATGGCATACGTATGTTACGTCCTGCCCTCGTAACGTGGTCAGTGATCACGCCACATTGTTGGCAACGAGCCATGGCAATTGATTTAGGTATTTAGTTTAGTTTTTCACATTACCACAGAGTAGAACAAATGAAACAGAGAGTCACGGCCCGTTTCTCAATTGAGAATTTTAAGTTGAGTGTTGGTTGAATACAGACGTGCAATGTTAAAATTTGTTCCTGATTTTTGACATTTGGCGTACTCTGTGGATGCTCAACTTAAATTCTCAATTCAAAAACCAGCCGTCAGCGTCCGAACAACGGGGTCTTTTTTTATTATTTCGGCGTTTGTTCTTACCTGAATCACTATTCTGTTTGTTGTACTCTGTGGCAGTACTATGTAAATATAATATGATAAAACATGTATGGATTTAAAAAGGAAATAGTTGCGAATTCCAGAGAGAGTTTCTTAGTTAGCTACAGTATTCTTTAATTATACTTAAGTACGGTAAATACTTTTAAATGCATAGAGGGAAAGCTGTTAATTTGAAATTACAAACAGATCTAATAATTTTTTTTTGGGTATATATGTCTTAAAACTCAAAACATAATGATTACTTCACATTACAACATAGTTCTATAAACTTACAAGTTCTTCTGTCAACAACAACAACACAGCGGCTTCCAACATTAAAATTGTTTTTCACAGTAACATCAAGCCCAAACTAAGCTAATAGCTTATGTTATGAGATCTTGTTAACTATCCATTGGTGAAAACCGCAACAAAATTTGTTGGGTAGTTTTAAAGATCTAAGCATACATAGGGACAGACAGAAGCGGGAAGCGACTTTGTTTTATACTATGTTATTATTAAATCCTAACTCAAAACAAACCATCATGTTTATGACACAAAGCTTGGTCCTGTCTGGGATTCAAATTCACAACTTCTGAATCTAGTGGTTAGCTTTATGGGAGAAATGGACAGTAAATAAATAAATAAATAAGTTTAAAAGGGCTGTTTGAAACATAGTTTTAAAATTGTTTAGACAGTTGTTTTATACAATACCATGTTCTATTGAATTCTGTTGATTTTATATACTGTAGCAAAAATCTCCATTTTAAACTGTATTTTTCCCTTTAGGCAGTATTACTAACAGACCACACAGGATGTATATATAAATATCATACAAATATTTTAGACACAGTGTTATGAACTAGGGTAGTTAGTCACCAACACCAACTACCTTGAAATTCTTCTCTTTAACAATGACCAGTAAACAACTGCTTACCTTTTGGTGCCCTTTAATTTTATTATAAATAGCAAAAATACAGTCTATTTAATACTGTTATATAAAAGAATAAATCTCTTCAGTAACTGTAGCTGAGTGTTAATTAGAGCATGAAGGTCATTGATACTCAATAACTTACCTAACCTACAATATTATGAATATTCATATTACAGAATCAACCTATGTAGCATATGTTGTGGAATTGTACAGCAACTGGTGACTAGAGTCAATTAGAAGCAATTGGTTTCATTTAATAAATCACATGTCTATTGTTTATTCAACCATTTCATTAAGTGTTAAATTGCACTACATTAAAGGTACCACATGATACTATCAATATTGACCTTGCTTGTTTGGTAAATTAAAAAGCTTACCTCTGATAGGATTGTGGTGCTGGGACTGCTAGATACACTCTCACCGCCGTTTAGATCTTCACCATTGCCTATATCAGGCACTGCAGAGCTCATTTCCTTGTCGTCGCGCCTGGATCTCTTACGGGACATTATCACATTGCCAGCCGGCAAATCGCGCTTTCAAAATAAAATACACTAGTAAATTTAGCTACTTTCTGAGGCAACAGTCTTCAGTCGTTTAACGGTACCGGTAATGAAGAGTGTCAAGGCGTAGTCCGTCTTTGCGTAGTTTTCGACGTGCAACTTTTAATACAATTGCATTTCACATAAAAATGAGCTATGCCCAAAAGTCACCTATGTTTACGTTCAATTTTAATGAGGGATACCGATGCAGTGGTTAATTAAGTCTGCAATAAGAATCTCATATTCTTATCCGAAATGAAAGGGGTACTGGCCAAATTACTGAAAGGTATTTGTAAATATTTTTTTCCAAGATTACGACATCGCGACATTCAACTTTGGCAGACCGACCCGACAGTAGATAATTTGACTTTTGTGATTGACATTAATTACATTCAAATTTGACATCGCTCGATAGTGTGGCAAGATTGAAATACAGCTAAGTAGGCGCCCGATAGCTCTGTCCTCAGTGATGTGCAAGATAACAGAGCACCTTATAAAACACCGTTTGGAATGGTTTTCGGAGAGTCGAGAAATTTTGGCTAAGTCCCAGTTTGGCTTCAGGAGGAATATGGGTACTCTGGATAGTCTTAGCATTCTAACTTCCGAGATTCGTATATCCCTCCTTCAAAAGAAATATATGGCCACTGATTTTTTAGACATTCAAGCCGCTTATGACAATGTTCTTCTTCCGGTACTCAGAAATAAACTTCTTCAACTGAATGTTCCGGACAAGTTAGTCCATTTCTGTGCAAACCTTTTAATGGAAAGATCGATAATTATCAAGAACCAGAACTGCCTTCTTCCCCCTAGAACCATCTGGAAAGGTCTTCCCCAGGGCTCAGTTCTAAGTCCCCTCCTTTATAGTTTGTATACTTATGATGTCGAGCAAGTAGTCCAACCATTTTGCCAGATTCTTCAATATGCAGATGACTTAGCTCTGTACTATTCGTCTTCCTCTATTGAAGAACTTTCAATAAACCTAAACAATGCCCTAATCCACTTAAATCATTGGCTTCTAAATCATGGTCTTTCTTTATCCCCTTCTAAATGCAAGGTAGTTGTGTTTACTAAGAAAAGAAATATTCCATCAGTTGACTTGCAGATTGAAGGTTTGCCCATCCCTCAATATTCTAATGCTAAATTTCTTGGCTTGTGGCTAGACTCAAGAATGACTGGGTCAACTCACTTTAATTACATTAGTAGTAAATGCATCAAAAATATTAATATCCTTCGGTCACTTTCTGGTGCATGGTGGGGTTCTCACCCATTCAATCAAAAATTATTATATAATGCAATTGTTCGCAGCCATTTGGATTACGCTTCATTTTTATTAGATCCCTGCAATAAATCTTCTCTTGCAAAACTAGACAAAATTCAGTCAAAATGTTTGCGTATTATCCTTGGAGCAATGAAATCTTCCCCAATCAATGCAATGCAAGTAGAAGCAGTAGATCCTCCTCCTTTCCTCCGTAGACAGTACTTATCGGACAAATTTCTTTTCAAACTGGTACAAAACTCTCAGCATGTCCTCTTGGATAAACTTGGCCTTCTTGGTGATTTATACAATATAGGTTCAATATCTTGCCCTGATAACCTTCCTTGCATCTTAAATAGTTTCATAAAATTCACCCGTCTCCCAAATCCTGTCATTCGGTCCCAACTAAATCCTCTGTATTCTCTTCCGTATGAAGCTATCATTTATTCTCCTCCAATAATACTTGACATGGGGGTCCAAAAACATGATATTTGTGCTAACTTTGCCTTCAATAATTCAATAGCCAATAATTTCGATGGGTGGACTAAAATCTACACGGATGCTTCTAAGTCAGACTATTGCGGTTCTGTAGGAGCGGCTGTATGGATTCCAAAGTTCCACATTATCCTTAGCTTTAAATGTCCCTCTATGACTTCAGTTTTTACGGGAGAGTCTATAGCTATCCTTGAAGCTATTCTGTATGTTTTATCTCATAACCTAAACAATTCTATAATACTATCCGATTCCAAAAGCTGTCTCCAAGCAGTTAATTCACACCCCTTCCGCACTAAGTCCAGGTCCCCTATCATTTTTAAAATTAGAGAGGCGCTCTTTAGGTGTCATCTAAAGAGTCTTGCAATCTGTCTCGCTTGGATCCCCGGTCACTCAAACATTGCGGGTAATGAAACAGCTGACTCATGCGCAAAACAAGCAGCCAGACTAGGCTCTTTGGAGTATACTGAAATATCGACACAAGATCTGTCACTAGTTTCAGGAGACGGCTTATCTCGTGCATGGAACGAGGTATGGCGTCTGTCTCAAAAAAAGAAGGGCAAATACTATGGTGACATCCAACCACTCGTGCCCAAAAAGCCATGGTTCTTTAAGAATCGGGGCTTTGGAAAAAACTCGACATCGGTACTTTCTCGTCTCCGCTTAGGTCATGCATGTACGCCAGTTCACTTGGCAAAGATTAAGGTTAGGGATCATTCTCTTTGTGAATTCGGTTTGGATGAAGGTGACGCGGATCACATCTTCTTCTCCTGTCCAAATCAACGAATTTCTCTTTACGATGTGCTTTCCTCTAATATTCCTCTACCTACATCTTTCAAAACTCTTCTAGCCCTGGTCCATACCCCTTTTATCAAGACCCGTTGTAAATATATTGAATATAATAAATTAAAACTATAGGTACCTACCTACTTAAATTACGTAACCATATCCCCCCTTTTTTGTGGTCTCTTATCTATTTATATCTTAATGTATTGTGTAGTTAGTAGTTAATGTAGTTGATGTAGTTTTAATTGTTTTCTTTTATCTTTTATGGTATTTTTTTTTGTTTAGACTCTGACTGAGTTATTGAATTACTCGGCCATCGATCATAATTTCGACCCACAGTTAAAATCTCCTACGTTATTAGCTTTACTCACTGGTCATTGGCAAGTTGCTGCAAGTGCAAGCAGAGGCCATAACAAAGAATTGAATTGAAATACAGCTAGCTGGCAAAAAAGGAACAAGGAACTACATTTTTTTATAGTCACATTCATCTTTCATCATCAACTGAGCATTTGAGTAGGCGTCGCGCTATGATATTCTATACTTAGTTATAAAAAGTCATAGGGGTCGCAGCTTTCAAGTCTAACTGCATGCGGTAACTTCGATATGTTCCGTGGAGAAACTGCTGACCTCTATAACCCATGGGCGATTCGATATCCTAAAATAGTTTCGGATATGGATTTCTGTTCTAGGGTTCCAACATCCAAAAACCCGTAACGACTGCCATGGATGTTCGTATGACAACGACAACCGGGACAAACGGCATAAATGCAATGTTTACATACAATGTCCGTAGGCAGATTATAGTAGCATTTATCCAGATTGTTCCGATGCCCGCTTCACATTATTGCCGCGAATTCACGGCATACGTGGTTCTTTCCACATTCTCGCACACATTCGTGATCAAAACCTTCCGCGAAACGGACGTCGAATGTGTGGGTCCATCCACCCCGATCCCCTGGTCGAATCTACTTTAATGGCTCCCCGAGGTGATTCTTGTGGACCTTTCGGGGCGGTATGACCAAGATGCTAAAATTACCATGTTGCTGAAAAGTCCAGTGTTAAAATGACCATAGTCGACAAATTGTCGGTCCACCTGTTTGCACCAATGATATCGGAAGATACTCGGAAGTATTCCTCCTCCCTATGGCACCGGCCACCCCTGCCTTCGAAGCCGATTCCATCTAAATGAGACAAAATAGGAGACAGTTTCGTTTGTTCCGTACAGGGACTAAGTCAATGGGACAAGTGGGATGCACCCGATATTTCAGCACCATGGACTTTATATCACCATTGGCATTTTAGCATCTTGGTCATAACACCCCGAAAAGTTTGTGAAGGGGGCAAAATCTGCCGCGGTGACCTTTTGTGATCTGTAGTCATGGGTGAATCTGCTGTGAATGTCGATGTGTACGCGCGAAGGCCGCGTGAACCTGTTTTGTCGCCGGAAAAAAAATACCGACAACAATCGAGGGAACGCATGTAAACCCAGAGAAAGCTATCAACCATTAGCCGGACCCACACCAGACGATTCAAAATGGATCGCCAGTTCCCGCGATCCGGGAGCATGAGGCATGGATTGTGTCGTCTGTTTCTTGCGATCCCGGCACGTCACGTCGCACCGAAACGCTCCAACCGATCCACACTGATCCCCCTAAATATAGCACAACTGGACTTTCGCTCGCTATGGAGTCGCACGTGCAGCAACGACGTCGAATTGCTTTGGCAGCAACAAGCATTTATGTTCCTTGTAAAGGAATATTAGACGAATTTCAAAACTTTCCATATTTAATGTGTGATAACGCGCTCCACACACTACGGGTTCGTTTAAGGAGACGTGGGGCGTCGAGCTTCACGTGTGGCGTGGCTTGCCGCGGCACGTCGAGCGATTTAACCGTTTATAGTGAGGCGTCATGTCACGCGCAAACTCAAACATATAGAAATACAGGAGCTCGTTTAAGGAAACGCGGTGCGTCGAGCGACGCGAGAGGCGTGGCTTCGCACTGCGCTGCGCCCGCCGCGTGGGACGCAGCTTTGTATGCGGCGTCGTTCAGTGCGACACCCACTGCGACTCTCGCAGTTTATTGCCGCCGTCCTTCCAGTCTTGTTCGACTAGTTACAAAGAGCAAACGTGTGTATTGTTTATAATCATGGACGACATTATTGATATAGTTTGCTTGAAGATAATTATAACTTAAAAAGTATTTTATTTGCCGCTAGAGCGGAACCCAGGTTCACAGCAGACGAACGCGAACATTTTGGAGAATATGCAACTCTTTACCAGTCAGTAAGAACAAAGGGTTATGAGTATTTCATGGATATACACGAATGTCATTCCCACTGCATACCCCGCACCTCTTCCACCCTTCCATGCCGCGTCTTTTGCGGCGTCACCCGCCGCGTTCTCCCATTGTGAAACTCGCTGGTTTACCCGCCGCGTACTCCGCGGCGTCGCCTGTCGCTACATTTGCCGCGTCCGACGCGGCGCCGCTCGTAGCTTGGGCAGCTACAACTCAAACAAACGCTTGCAGACGCTTCTCCTTGAACGCTCCAAACATTGCCGTATGTTTGTTTTTGGCGGCCGGTACCGCTCGACGCACCGCGTCTCCTTAAACGAGCCCTAACGTCTATATCGAGCGCGCCGAGAGAGGCGCCTGTGTGCTAGTAACAAAACTGACGGATCGCTCGCAGCAAGGAGCCCGCGCCTGCCGCGCAAATTGGATCGCGTTAGGCAAGTCCATATCAAACGCTTCCATGGACCGCGCTCCTGCCGCCCGCGATCGGAGAGCGTTGGATCGTCTGGTGTGGATCTTCACAGCTATTCACGTTCGCAATGGTTCACTGTTGTACGTCTTGTACAACTACCGTTTGTACGGACTTTCTGTTCATGTGATAAAAACAAAGTACAATGTCAAATAACTTTTATTTTAGTTAAACAAAGAAATGTATATAATATTATATATTTAATGAATAAAATTAATTCTTATAAACAGACATGACGCCTCGTCCATTGCGAGATATATCCACCAAGATCCCATTGCAACCGAAATATGGAAACTATTTACTAAAATATAAATGTAGACGGCCCAATTCGTTCAAAAAACATTTATTTCCATAATAATAAAAAAACACCAAAGTACACTGGAAATCATCGAACAGTAATTATTAATATTGTATATGTACCTAATTTTGCTACCGGGCCCAATACATTTTGATTAGATACGTAAAACGCAACAGCTACAACTAAGAGCTTTCTACAAAGTAAATATTACAGTTACAAAACAGTTAGTTATCATTATCATACATGGAATAACAACAAATACCACTATCTTCAACTGCCCATGTATTGACATAACATGTAAAGCGAAACATGCATACGCTTGAACTAACTAGCCAATCAACATTAACTATAACTTCGTTAAATATTTCTCAAATATCAAATAATAATTGGACCATCCACATCATATTGCTTACAAAATATCGTCATCAAGAAAAACAACCACATATAAAGATAATGAATATAGGTTCAAAGAGGTACAACACTTTATTGGCTCAAGCAGAAGTTTACTCCTCAAAAAATATAAAAAAAAAAATATCACAGCAATTTATGTTTAGCCCAACTGTTACTTTACTGAATGAGATCGAAGGAAAACCTCGAAAGGAATAGACGTAACTGTTACATTAATTAGTGTCTACAATATAATTTATCTGTATCAGTCGTTTTAAACTCTGCTAGCACGTGTCTAAATCTCACTGGATTATTTTGTACAAGTTATACACATTATCAATATTTGTCGTTCAAGGCGGTGAATGCGATTATTTGCTATTAGCGTGGGTGCGTGGCTGATGGCTGGCAACGGATGAGCGCGATGTGTGCCGGGGCCGGACAGTGACGTGTGACGGGTGACAATAAATATAACGAGTGTTGGTGAGCGCACACTATGCGGATAGCGCTAACTGCAACGCTTCCTTGTGTTCGTTGCTTAGCTGTATTAGGACCGAATTGAATAACTCAGCGTTGCTCTGAAAAGATAATATGAAAAAGTTAGTAATCACATTTTACAAACAACATGTCAACTATCAAACTGTCAAATACTGTCAGTGGTCAACAACTGGACAGTGTATTTGGTGGTGGGGGCTGCGAGTTATTTTTTTGTAATTAGACTGACAATAGTAAATGCCGAATAGTCTAAAATAAAAGGTAATTGACACCGAAACAACCAAAACAAAACGGGCGCGTCCTTGCCACCCCACAGCGACAGTTTGTTTGACACGTTTGTTCCTCAATCCCAATGACCTTTTATTTCAATTTATTTGGGATACACTAAAGTCACTTTCAACCAATAACGGTCATAAAGGGAGGCCAGCGTCCTACCTATATCTAAAAACAAGTGCTGCATATTTGTCGAGTTCCATAGTGAGTTAATAGTTAATATTATACCTGTATTTGTCTGACGAGCGCCACCATCTGCGCGTAGACAGGGTTGTCTTGCGGCACGGCGTCCCTCAGGAAGGCCTCGGCCAGTGTCCCCAGCACGTGCTGCGGCGCGTCCGCCGTGCCCAGCGCCGCGTGCCCGCTGGCTGCTAGCTCGCACAGCAAGGAGTACACGTGGGGAGCTTCTTCTGGGTCTTCAGTCACTGGGAGCCAGGTTAACCTGTTACACACAACATTTAGTTATTCATTAGTAAGTGTAGCAAGAGATATTAGTAAATTGTTAATTTTTAACCCACTTTAAAAAGGAGGAGGTTCTCAATTTGACTGTATTTTTTACTTTTGAACTTAAAAAACTACTACTTTGAAAAAGTTGACATATAACCTTGAATATCTATTTTAGCATAGCCTGCACACTAGAGGACTTTTAGTATGTTCATCTACAACCCGGGTATAATTGTACCAGTTCAAAAATACTACAGGAATAATTTCCCCTGATTTTTCTTTATTGCCTAGCCTATATATAGGCTGAACCGATTTTATGGATTTCCATGAGGTCCCATTCAGTTTTAAGGCGATTTTTTTAGTGATACGTCAGGTAAGCTAGTGGTAGAGTAAACATACCAGTGTCTAATGATCTCGTCCCGGTCAATCTGCGAGTGGTTATACTTGATGATCTTGGCTACGGCGGAGATGGCGTTCTCTGTCGCGGTGACGTTTTCTATGGACCGTGCGGCGGGCTGCTGCACGAGCGCGGCGAGCAGCGGCGCGGCGCGCGCGGCCGCCCCGGCGAACTGCGCGCCGCCGAACTGCGCGAGCACGCCGCAGCCGTACGCCGCCGCCTGCCGCACCTCCGCCTCGCGCGCGCCCAGCCCTAGCAGCATCGGCTCCAAGAAGATCTCCTGATACTTGATGCACGCGGGACCTACAATAAATACACACACACTTCTTCACATTGAAATGTAAAGGTCTGTACCAAATAGGCGTCACGACAGTATCAAATAATCAAAGTTACAATGATTTTGGAAGAAAATATATACTAAAAGCACTGATTTACGGCGAGACCGAGTGTGTACATGGAGCAATCGCCCCTTTCGGTCGGTCGTCCGACCGTTCCGTTCTGAATCGGTTTTTTTGTGCCTGAATCAAAGGGTCTCCTCGGTCGCTCTCGGTCTACAGGACCCATAATAAAGTTCAACGGTGTCTGCAGAGCAACTCTTGTCGAGAGGCTCTCTTGGCGAGTAATGACGAGTCGCGTCGAGTGTGATTTTGTTTGAAACCTACAATATGAATGATGTTATAAATTTTGACTCTTATGTATAGTCATACTGTGATTGCCGATTAAACATCATACTAAACTGCAAAAGTGAACAGTGCAAAACACAACTAGCTCAGAAGGATATTCCATAAGTACCCACCTCCATATTCAATAACATCGTCGAATATACATATAGCCCACTGCACATCGGAGTACGGGCGCCCAGGTGCCAACAACTGGACAAGATGCGGAAGCAGACTGTCCAAATGTGGGAAGAAGCTATCTCTGTAGGCAGACATGAGAGAGTGTAACACATCGGCAACACGGGACAGACCGTAGACATCTTCATTGTCTTCATCTGCCAGCTGCTCCTCAACTACCTGGAATTACATTTAGAAAATGAGTCAGTAAAATACTTACGTCTTTCTAAATCAAAAGAAACCATGCAAGAGGAAAAATGAAAATAGCATTCATTTCTCAGAATGGGTCTTTCTTTATGAACTTCTTCAAACATCCACCGAACTTAATCCCGTAGGGGGTCGGCTGTCGGCTTTCCAATATACCGATGCGGCTGAACTTCGATATTTTCCATTAAGTAACTGCTTTCTGACCTCCACCCATGCGTCACATGATATGACATTTGCAACTACTTCATGAGCCTATAATGACTGATAATAGGCTTGTGTCCACTAAGAATAAATCGGATTGGTGTGTGTTTCTTATGACTATTTCCAATGAATAGACAACAAAAAGTAATATAAATTAGTAGACAGAATAAAGATTACTATTATTTTTAGAAAATAAGTTTGTAAAAATTAGGCATTCAGTCACGTGACATCAAACACCAATCAGAAAATATGACGTCTCAGGTTGCGCTCTCACACCATAGAGTAAGTATGTATGAAGAACTGACTTCTTGTTCAAGTTGTGTCTGTGTAATTTAATTGTTCGTCCGTTTTTATTAATTTACGATTTTTTGTTAATTTTAAAGTTAAATTATTATAAATCTAACAAAAGTAGATTGAACAAAAAGCAGTTTTGGCGCATTATTTCGATGTGCATTTCGAGACAACGCTTGAATCAAAATATTGCTAGGCACCTATATTAAAGTTAAAGGGCTAACCAACACAATTTATTTATAACTTTTTGGAGGTTTTTAAATTATTTTATCCTTTTTTTAATTACTTTTTAATCGTTGTAGGTATTTTCGAAATTTTTTAATTTTGATTTTTATTTTAAACTTCTTAAAGAGCGCCTTCTAGTAGGTTGCTGTCGTTACACCTGTAAAAGAACCCTCACTAATCAACTACAAATCCATTCCTAAAAAGAGCCGCATCAAAATTGATTTTCATCACAAATAATGTTAGCTGTAGCGCCCCCTGATGAGTTGTCACCGTAACATCTATCTAGAAACCTGTACCAATCTAACTCAAACCCATAACTGAAATCTGCATCAAAATCGGACTACTAGTTTTTGAGAAAATTGGCAACATTGCTTTTTACAAATAATGTTCGCTGCAGCGCCCCCTGGTGAGTTGTCATCGTAACAATTATCTAAGAACATGCACCAATAAAACCTGAACCCATAACTAAAAACTGCATCAAAATCCGATCAGTAGTTTTGGAGAAAAATGGCAACATGTATTTGCACAAACATCCTCTCACCCCAAACCCGTATACCATCTCCGTTCCGTCGTAGGTAAAAAGCTATGCGTGTCCAGTCTATAGTGTATAATCCTTACAAGTGACATGTTCTTGGAATTCGTTGAAGGAAACGCGTAAGCGCCAAGATATTCACGGCGCTTTTGACCTTTTGGTCGTGAAAAAACTATAACTAATAAGAGATCTTGCGCTTGAATATTTATATTACGATTAGACGACTAATTTATGGCTTAATCGCTGCAGCGAACTTCGTTCGTTTTTCGTCAGGATAGCTTCGTCAAACACATTTTGATTTGTTTCGCAACGTGTGACATCACCCAAGGCGCCATGACAGATTGGAGCGTTTTCGTTACCAATTTAAATACATTCTTTAGATCGCAAAATAAACTATGTAAACAATGATTTTAAATACAATGGATTTCGGATCATCGCTCAAAAGTGTCCGAACTAAAAGAGAAACAAAACGCTAAAAGAGAAACAATCGCGCGCCAGTCTTGATTTTGACAACTGAACGACAACACGTTGCACAATGCCGTACTGTATTGTAAAAACGTGTAAAAACTACGAAAAAAAAGCAAATTGAAGACGGTGTATCATATTTTCAGTAAATAAGCTTTTGTTTTATTATTTGCAATTTATTATTTCACTTAAAATACAGTATTTCGTCGATAATAAATTAAAAGACAAAAGTAAATATTGCAATCCAGTCCAATACCGAAGTACCTATCTGTCTCTTTCGAACTCATCCCTAGCTCAGTAAAAAGAAAGAGACCATTTCATTTTCACTGAATAATGTACTAACAAAATGACCATTCAGATTTATTCGGATTACCGATAGCGATAAAACTATTTGGAACAAAGATTATAGTGGAGACGCCTTGGCTCTTTATGATTTTTTTTTCGTTATATGAACCAACATCTATTTCAGTTTTCCTCGGGATCTAGTACACTGTGCACAATGGAAAAATATTATTGCCCTAGCACGGCGAGAAGAATATTTTGATCCAAAAAATAACAATCTTGTTTGTTCGGCTCATTTTATGGACATAACAAAAAGAGGTCCGATCTTTATGAAACTTGTACAAGAATCCCTTGATTGAATGGAGGAGATAAGCCCAAAAATGTTTTTAATTTTCACAGGGTATCATTGTTTTGTCATAAATATAATTACACATGTCATTTTATTTCGTGTATGTACTGTTATTTTCTTTTTATTTGGATTCTCGGTAATGTATTCCCACGGGAATCGTGGCCGAGATAACTATATCTCGCGGGCGGAGTCACGGTGATCAGCTAGTAGCCAATAATTTCGTATCCCAAAAATTAACCATAAGATAAAAATAAATTAATGATGCGCAGTTTTAGCAACTAATTCAGTCACTTGAAACACGGCTATCTTGTAGTAGACATAGCGTTATGAAAATAGTAATGAAAGCGGAAGAACTTTGACACCCGCAAGAAGTTTGGCATTTATAATATTATAATTAGTTAAATTCATTAATTCCCTTTTTGTTTTTGTTTATTCATACACTACAGTTACTTATTATGAAACTGACTCGGAAAAAAAAATCTTTGTCAGTCGTTAATTAGTTTTTCAGCTTATTTCGTCTAACATAAACAAGTAATTACAATTTATAAGATTATGGAATTTATTGTAGTCTTACATTAATTATTACGCCTACGTAGGTACATATCATGGAATCCTTAAAAGACTTTAACAAAATAAACCTACTCCATTGTTTCTATGTTCACGTAGTTCAAGTATACGCTGCATAAGGTGAATTAGTCAGGCGGACAGATAGAAGCTACGTAATGCGATAAATTAGTGCAAACAAAAGTGAACACTATTCCGTTGAATCAAGGTTTAAATTTTAATATGAAATTTGTTTATATCTATGTATGCCTATGTATAATGTATAGGTCGACTCGGGACATTATTTTCTTGCGATTTGTTCTAGATCCTATGTCCGTTGTATTATAAGGTCTTTGTATGTAAATGTTTGTTTTAAATCAAAATAATACATTTTTGTGACTATATAGATTCAAAACTACAGATTTAATCAATTTTTGAAATTTGGGACAGAAGCCTATTTTGTTAGAAAACAACTAAAGCATACCTCATCGTAGTCCTCATCAGCACGTTTTTGACGACGTTCAGTTGCTCGTTCGAAATGCTCGGTGAGGAGCTTGTTAAGTATCCGCAGTACTTCTGCCATCATCTCATCTGATAGACAACCACCGCCAAGTAATTCTATGCACTGGAACAATAAAATGTTGCTTAAACTTGCTGCTAGAGAAAGCATTTACTTTGAATAATATATCAATTCACTCAATTATACCTCGCGTCACATAAAAAGAACGATGACCTTCAAACTGCGCAGTAGACGATTTATCGATCTATATGGCGGTAACGGCGAGTAAGAGCGAGAGTACCGATGCCCAAACACCCCCTCCCACTCTCGCCCAGAGTTCCTTTCACTTTTCATGCTTTAGTTATGCTACGATTGAGGACTTAGATAATTAAAAGACTTAGTTAACGTACCTTGGCGAGACTGTTAAGTAGTTCCACTTGCACTTCTTGTTCAGGTTCAGAGTCAATAGCCTTGAGCAACTCTGGCAGGATGTATGCCCACATGCCTTGAATGTACTGCGGGCCGCGGATCCTAGCGCATTCCAGCAAGTAGGGCAGAGACTCGGCGGCCGCGGTACGCACGTTGTCGTGGAAGTAGAACTTCAACATTGGCACCATCAGTCTGACGACATCTTCAGCGTATTCGGCGAACTCTTCCTTTAGTTCTCGGGCGTAACAGACTAACATATCACACGCGGATGCTTTGTCTTCCAGACCTGAAAATATAAAAATAGAAGTGTGATTTAGACCACACGACTGAAGTAAAACTTTTTGAGAGAAAGAGAATGTATTCTCGCACCTCTCTCTCTTGCCCCTACAGTAATATACCTTACTCACACTTTTCGTAACTAGCGTACGAATCCTCTCGCTGGAAACCATGCTCCAAGCCATGGTCTCCAGCGCGAGTAGGTGGAACGCGGCCGTGTCCTTCTGCGAGCAAGTCATGCTCGCGAAGGAGGCGGCCGAGAGGGAGAGGGAGCGTACCCTCCCCGCTGAGTTCCGCAGTCAGCGGCCAGGACGCCGCAGACTCATCTACGCCCAGGACGCCGCACACTCATCTACGCCCAGGACCATCGACCTCCATGATCGGGGCCTGAGGACGGCGGGATAGCCACCCGCCGTCCTTACAGAAGCAGGCTAGAAGGGTTGCGTGCTGCGGGGCCTCTTCCCCACAGCACGCTACCAGATTCACTCACCGACGCGGGATAAAACCCAACCCCAACGACGCGGGATTTTCATTCCGACCAAACCCCCCGAAGAGGCATAAAGAGGTAATATACGAAACCTAATTCTCTTTTTCGTAACGATCTCGTACTTTCATATAACAATCAAACTTTTCGTAACGCACTGACCAGCATACTTCTCGACAAGCTTGCGTAAGGAAGTTTTACTTCAAAAATGAGTAACACTATGCAAAGTTTAAGATATGAAAAAGAAAACAAGTTTATATGAATATTCTTACCGGCCGTTTTGATGCCGAAATTCTGTTGTTCACCGAGTGTGACAAAGTGCCAGTCAAGGTCCCCTTCAATAGTTTCCAGATCATCATTGTCCAACAAGGCGACCTCGGGCTTCATGGCGGCTGTGCGCATCACAGGGTCCATCACCATAGGTAAGTATTGGGCGAATTTTTTACCTAAAAATATTTTTCAGTTTTTATAACACGATAAAATATGGTTATAAATCTAAAAATATTGTAACAAGGTTTAATGTATGTGAACTGAGATCCCAAGCTGTCTATTAAAAGAAAGATTAGGAGCAAATGCCACACTTGTTCTCCCAATGATATGGAAGTGATGCACTCTGAAGTATAAGTATATCACTAACGAACATTGGTGATAATACGAAATCTCGGTAAATCGCTAATGTCTTAATAAGTTACTAGCTGTCCCAGCGAAGTTCTTCATCTTTTTAAAAAAATGTGGCTCCATCGTTCATCAATGAATTTGCCAATGTCAAGGTAATGCTTGATTTTTCCCCGCACAGAAGAACTAATTAAACTACTCTAGTTTGTGGTGTGGGTCAAGGATACGTTATTCGGTATTGTTGAGCGTTTGGACCTGGATCTTTGCCCAGCGCCAGAGGTAACCTAAAACACTACCAGGCACGCGCTCGCCAAAAATCCAGGTCACCAGTGAACATTGTTCCACCTGAAATTTTACTTTTAAACTTTCCCCAAGTTTGTACGAATATTTTAAGATCAAAATTAACCAGCCGTTTTCGAGTTTTAGCAAGACAAACTAACGGCAAATTATTTGTATTTATAAGTATAAGAAGATGATTAGATACAAATATTAAAAAATTTAATCTCACCCATAATTCTGCAGATACGCGACCATGCGGATATAAGGTATGAGGTTTGCGGGTCATCGGCTGGCAGTTGCTCCCCCTCAGTATGCGTTTTGAGAAGCAAGTCCATCACTTCAGACGCATCTGAGGTGAATTTTTCTTCGCCAACTGCCAGACCTGAAAATTATAATGAAATGGTATGAGTCTTCAATCAATAAAATAATAGTGTCTCTCAGAATCTGGAACAATGAGTTTTAAAATATTTGTTTGTAAAAGACAACCTTAAAAGACCCAAGGGGGGTGGTACCACCACCATCGCGGCGGTGAGACCAATCATGGACGACTGGCTGCAGAGGCGTGGTGACCTCACGTATCGTGGGACGCAGATAGTTACCGGGCTATGAATGCTTCGATAGCT
The DNA here is from genome assembly GCA_963556515.1 of Nudaria mundana. Taxonomy (NCBI): domain Eukaryota; kingdom Metazoa; phylum Arthropoda; class Insecta; order Lepidoptera; family Erebidae; genus Nudaria; species Nudaria mundana. Next base: position 7,423,595 of record OY748289.1, on the reverse strand, counting down.
ATCTGTTTCGCATCCATCGTGAGGTCACACCCCGGTGTCAACACTATGAGGTTTCCGACGACGACACCGCACTCCACACATTGGTGGAGTGCTCAACGTGGGCCAGTCAGCGCCGGGCCCTCGTAGTGGGTCTGGGCGTGGATACCCTCTCGCTGGAGACCATGCTTCCAGCCATGGTCTCCAGCGGGAGTAGGTGGAACGCGGCCGTGTTCATCTGCAAGCAAGTCATGCTCGCGAAGGAGGCGGCCGAGAGGGAGCGTACCCTCCCCGCCGAGTTCCGTAGTCAGCGGCGTGGGTGTCGCAGACTCATCTACGCCCAAGACCATCGACCTCCATGATCGGGGCCTGAGGACGGCGGGATCGCCACCCGCCGTCCTTACAGAAGCAGGCTAGAAGGGTTGCGTACTGCGGGGCCTTTGCCCCATAGCACGCAACCAGATTCGCTCACTGACGCGGGATTAAACCCTACCCCAACGACGCGGGTTACTCATCCCGACCAAACCCCCGCAATGACCCACACAGGTGGTCAAAGTCCGCCGGGCGCCACTGGAAATACCTTCTCAGTGTGAACCAGAGACGCCTGGCAACGGACGTTAAAGCGGCGTCGGCCATAGGCCGCGGAATTAAAAAAAAAAATCTGTTTTATGGTGTAAACCATTTAAATACTCCATTACATTTAAATACCAAATATTTTAAATACTCATTGTTCCAGATTCTAAGTATTAAAGATGGTTCACAATACAAGAGTGTGTAATTAAGGGACTGACGCCTAAATGTATAAGGAACATTGAGCGCTAATAATCTTAATAATTCTTTTGTAATATTATTTGGGCTGCATCTTAGTTAAAATGTAGCGGTAAATATAATATTACGTAAAATGCAATTCTATTTACCGATAAGGCTGACACACTCTATGGTTTTGCCACGAAGCATCTTGAAGTCTTCTGTAGTGGCGTTAGCAATAATGTACTTGAGACAAGGCATCAAGCGGTCGTAATACAGAACAAAATCTTTCTCCACCGTATCAGCAACGGAGGCTATTGTTGTCACAATTTGTTCCAGCACAAGCTTGGTGCCTCGTTCAACCAACTGAAACATTTAACACAATATTTAACATTCTGAAGTATGATCAACACACGGTGATTTATAACTGTTCCGGAAAAAAATAAGCGAGTCGGCAGCGACTCATGATAAAATTATGCAATGTGATAGTAGCTGTGAATCCATGACACATAAAAAAAAAGATAATAGTATACAACGTACCCGTTTGCGTATTGAATCGGGTCCCAGGACGATAGTACCTAACTGTAATTTTTTAATTTTAAATACACATGTAATAGGTACTTGCAGCACATATGAGTGAGGAGTCGCGTCTTATGTGCGAGTGCAGTCCGTTGTCTATTGATATGACTGGTTCATCACATATGTATTACCAATAAAGCTATTTGGACATTTAAACTACTAATGTAGCATTTCAGCAATGGATAGTGATCCAAGAGGAAGATTTATACGTACACGTAGGTCACACTATAAGTTTTGCGTAACTTAAAAAAACAACATGTTAAAACCCAAATATTATGTTTATTGCTTTTCAAAATACTCCCCTTTACATTTTAAACATTTTTTCATGCGATCGAACCATTTTTTAAAACAGGAGGACCACAGATCTGAAGGCATGTTTTCTACGTGCTGATCGAACGCTATCACTGCCTCTTCGGAGTTGGTAAAAGTGAAACCTCACATCAAATCTTTGATTTTGGGGAAAATACAGAAATCACAGGGTGCTAGGTCGGGGCTATGCGCAGGATGGGTGACGAGTTGTACTTTTTCGGAAGCTAAACATGACTTTGTTTTGTTGGCCGTGTGTGAAGAAGCGTTGTCATGATGTAGGAGAACGCGGCTTTTGGGTCGTCTTTCGCGAACTTTTTCTAACACCCTGGGTAAACAAATGGTAGAATACCACTCGGCATTAACACTCTTTTGATCTTCAAGTGGAATTGTACAGATGGGACCCGTAGCTGAGAAAGAAAACGCGATCATTTTTTTACCAACGTTTCTCGCCTGCCTCACTTTTGTTGGCTTGTTCTCATTTTCAAACACCCATTCACAAGATTGCTGTTTTTTTCGGGTTCAAAACAATAAATCCACGTTTCGTCTCCTGTGACAATGTCATAAACAGCATTAGAATGTCCGTGGTCGTACTTCAGTAGCATCTGTGAGCACCATTCCACGCGAGCCCGCTTCTGCTCCGCTGTCAGTTCATGAGGGATCCAACGACAACAAAGTTTCCCAACTTTCAATTCTTTGTGTAAAATTTTCTGGATTTAACTCATACCAATCCCCAATAGTCCTCGAATTGTCTCATAGCTAACCCGCAGGTTTTCTTCAATTAACAAGGTGCTTCTCTCCCAAAAGAATTTTGAAGACGAGCGGCACAGTCTTGCGGAGAGAGAGAAGTTTTAAAATCATAAAAAATCATCGCTCCAAAATCTTTTCGACTTAATTCCATTTTCGTTGCATACGTAGAACTTTGATGTGTGATAAAAAACAATTGACAAATTATTTCCCGCCAATTGTTTTTTTTTATTACTAAGAAGGTTGCAACGTTTAAAAAAATATTACATTCATAATTCAAATAGTTCCGATTAGCTAGAAGTGCAAAACTTTTAGTGTGCCCCATGTACTAGTGATACTAATAGTGGAATGTACGTGAACTGAGATCCATTATCTACCTATGTGAGAGAGAAATGGAGCAAATGCCACAGTTCATCTCCCAATGCTATGGAAGTGCTGTACTCTAATCATGAGTATATCACTAACGAACATTGGGTAATAATAAGGGAGTTATCTTGATATCTTTTCTTACCTCTTTGAATTTTGTGGTCAAGATAATTTCAAGTTTGTTCATCAGCGGGTCAAGGTATTGAGTGAGGATTGGTTTGGGACAATCTTCACTGAAGTTAACTAATGCAGCTGCAGCATGCGCCTGTGAGCATAAAACAATTCAATGAATAAATTTTTGTTGAGAATTTATGTAAATTCAAAAATAAATCGGTTTTGGTACAAATATTACCTGTACACGAGGGTTAGCATTGTCATCGAGGACCATCAGGAGTCCAGGAACAACTCTGTCATGGAATTTCTTTTCAAATATTGGAGCAAAGTCAGTAGACATCTGTCCCACAGCGTTGCAAGCCGCGTATCTGACACGAGGATGCTGTAACATTTCAATTATGTTTTATAAAACTAGAATACCATTTTGTGGATTACTATACTCTGTCTATTTGTTTGTTTTCTTTTTGACAGTACGATTTGGCTTTCCTCTGCCAAAAAACTGTTATACGGAGTTCGATTTTTGCTGAGCGCATGGCTGGTGGCTTTTTAGGTTACCTCTGGCGCTCCGCAAAAATCGGGCTCCCAGATACTCACATACCAAACAACGTTTCTTGTCCTGCACCTGGAGCTAGTTAGGAATAACTAGTTCTTCTGTGCGGGACTATCAACTAATCAAGCATTACCTTGACATTGGCGAATCATCGATCAATATCGATGGAGCCACGTTTTTAAAAGAAGAAGAAACTGTTATACAGTTTAGAAGAAGTACTTTATTTCAAATAATTGTATTTAAACATGAAAAAATTTTATTTCATTATTTCATTTCAATAATGATCTTTATCAGTCTCCGTGCCTCGGAGAGCACGTTAAGCCGTCGGTCCCGGTTGTCATACGAACATCTATGGCAGTCGTTAGGGGTAGCTGGAGCCCTAAATCAAAAATCCGACCGGTCTAACTACAGAACTCGATATCGCCCATGGGTTGTGGAGGTCAGATGGCCGTCGCTTCACGGAAAATATCGAAGTTCAGCCGAATCGCAGTTAGACTGGAAAGCCGACTGAGTTGGGAAAGGGTTCGGTGAACGATGAATGATCTTTATAAGTCAAACGAAGGTCTAATAAAATGAAATACTAAAATTAAAGTATTTTATATTTAAAAACAATGGGGTAAGATGTTGAAGATGTTCACCTACTCACGAGGCATTATCAAGACTGTCTCAAAGAGAACAGCTCTTTGAGACAGTCGAGAATGCCTTGTGAGTAGGTGAAACATATGTCGACGTTTGTAATGTCTTCTATTTAGCGAAATTGGTGCACCACCATCTTACCCCATTGTTTTATCATGGACTTTAGCCATGTAACGCCTGATTCCATTCAATTGTTTATTTAATTGAAACAAAAACGCTGACTTCAAATTACCGGAATGGGACCAAATGAAATGGGAAGTTAGTGGTTCCCATTTCATTCGGTCCCTCCCTTTCAGTTAAAAATGTTTTTCAAAATAGTTTCACACAGTGGAATGTTATAAATGAGGTAAAAAAATAATAAAACTGAGCGAATTTTATGTTCAAACTTTTATTTTTTCGTTCTAAACCACCCTCACGCCACACGTTATCACTGTGGTAAGTTTGAAGGAGATCGGTTCAGGCGTTTAGAAGGAGTATGCGGACAAACGAAATTCATGAGTCGCCTAAGATGGAGCTTCGCTCACTTCGCTCCAAAAAATAGTCATTGAGGACCTCCTCCTTTCTTGAAGTCGGTTTAAAAATAAGGTTAAGTTAAGGTTAGACTTTAGTGCTCTGATCCTACTTACGGGGTCATTAAGATAGTTGAGTACAGCGGACACAACTTGGTCCAGCATCTGTTCCATCTGTTTGTGGCACCCTTCGCCCGCGGACGAGACCGCCATGAGAGCGGCGTGACGTCGCCTCCAGTCCTCAGAGTGCAACATTTCTGGGACTTGGCCGACAATCAAAGTCAACATTATTTTACCACCAAGGCCGCAACACATACGGTCCAGTGCTGACTCGGCTGCTACGTAATTTCTGTAAAGTTAATTACTGTTTTAGTAAAACGTATCAATGTCTAGTTAATACTTGAATATAATAATATATATACATAGAAAAGAAACTAAGTTGTGATCAAGGGACTGACACTCAAATGTATAAGGAACATACAAGTGCTAATTATCTTGTTTTTAATTTTGTAAGAGACTTTGTAGCTTCAACATGTTTGCTGGAGCCAGAAAATAGAATCTTACCCAAATACAAAAAATAATAAGCAGAATTAGAAAACAGCTTCACTCAACAATATATAACTCGTGTAAAGAATGTGTATTTAACTGCCATGTCAAGAATATAACTACCAAAACTAACATTCAACTTTGTAATTAAGAAGTTTGTCTCGTCCACTTGTACAGTTAAGTTAAAAAGTCCGTTCCCAGTATTACAATTCTAACCATCTAAACATCAGCATATAATCAAGTTATTGCAATAATGATAATAGGAATGCACTTTTGAGCCTTGACTGTAATATGATAAAATTAATAAAAATACACATCAGTTTGACATGAAAACTAACTTCAAATTACTGGAACCATTTGGGAAGCAATAGCTTTTAATAAAAAAAAAAACTGAATCGATTCATCCAGTTAAAAGATATCAGACATAAATAAAAAAAAACAGTCAAATTGAGAACCTCTTCCTTTAAAAAAAAAATGTAATACAAACAGTTCATTGTCTTCCTCTGCGGCGTCATCTTTGAGCGACCAGTCGAGCTCGTCCTCCAGCTCGCACATCATCTCCAGCACGAGCGGCGTCAGCGTGCGCACTCCGTTGGGCACCTGCTTGCGCACCATGGCGGGCGCCGTCTCGCACAGCGTCACCATCGCTTCTAGGGCCAGTTGGCGCCAGTTGTCTTCCGCGTCTTTGTCGCCTACCATCTGTTGATGCAATATTTAATACTCGTACATACGATAATAAGGAACATAAGACTACTAATGTAGTAGGGGAGACGTAGGATATCGACCTTCATCCATTTGGTAACCACCTGAGACAACTTTTCTACCAAATATCCGAAGGAAAGCCGAGGACGGACGGACAGACATGACGAAACTATAAGGGTTCCGAGACTTAAACTATATAACCCTAAAAATGCGACTTGGCGTCGCAAAAATCTTCATTTATTACACATTTCGAATTTGCATCGCCCCGATTTCGTAGCTTTGTGTACAAGCCCATTGTCTATGCAGGTCTATAGACTCGACATTTTTTACAATTAAAATTAAGCAAGCCCACAGGTTGACAAAATAGTAAATCTTTTCACTGGATTATACCATTATACTGATATAAGCACAGTATGAGGCATACAAATCACTCTTGGAATTCTATACATACCTTTATGCAAACATGGAAAATGGGATCCAGTTGTGGTCGAAGGAATTTAGGTGCTGACTCGGCCAATTCGATGAGTACCTTCAGAGCTGAGTCGTCGTCACCTTTCTCAATAGATTGTACAATAACCTGGCAAACAAATCAGTAATGCTGATTACTATAGAAAAATTGCACACAAATTGCGAGTGTGAATGTTATACAAAGATTTGCGAAAACGGTGTATTTTATTCTTATCATGTCTTCTTGTGGTCATCTCTTTAAGTTATATCAATCGAGGATTTAGTTGTAAATGTCTGGTGAACTACTATCAAACTTCATCCTATTTAGAAGACGATGTTAGCGAAATTCCCAGTTTCATTTTGCACATGTTGGCAATACCACAATTTATATAAGAAAATGGGTATGTAAATATGTGCTGAATGTGATGAAAATAACTGTTTTGTTTACAATACCGGACTTAAGTTAATTCTGCTTAAGAATATTTTTTTATTTGTGTACACCAGAGTTAACTTTTGTTTTTGGTATTTTTTTTAGTTACTGCTATAGTCATTTGGTTACTAAAAATAAATTAAAAGGACAATTGCATTTTGTAGGTCATTAACTCATACATAATTTATTTAAAATAAAACACCTATTTACAGTACCCAGCGATAAATATTGCACATCGACCTTTGGAAGAAGACAATCGGCGAATTTCGGCTTCGTAGAGCATCATCTCTGTCGCACACTACCTATGTGACGTTTTGTCATGTCAGTCGTTGTTCAAGTGCGATAGAGTGCGGTCGCGTCCAGTTCAAAATATATATTTAGAGTTGTTAACACCCCCAAATTTAAATAATTTAAAGTGGCATCTTTAGGAAAAAGAGGGAAACCTTTACGAGGTCAGTCACGCGAAATTATGTACAATGTTTAAATATTTTGTAACCGAAGCTTACAGATTAAAAAAAAAATAAAATGTAAGTTGTTATTTTAAGACAAGAGCGAGTTGCAAATGCCACTGGAATTTCAAGAAGAACTTTGAACAATATATTAAACGAAGTCAGTACTGACACACATTTTACTGAAATTAAGTTCAGCAACGTTTTATTTTAATTTATAATAGACAAATAAACTATACGTATTCCTTGCCTAGATAACTCTTGGATTTGAGACAACCCGGTCCATGGTTTGCCGTGAAACTTTTATGCACGTGGTTCACGGAGGGTTAAATAAAAAATCTTGCCGAAAAGTCCAGTAAAAAATGACACAATAACCGACTTCAAATTACCGAAATGGGACCAAATAACTGTCGGGGTGGGGCCACTTGGGAAGTAGTAGCTACAAAAAATATCAAAATCGGTGCAAAACATTTGATGGTTTTTTTTTTACCATATTTCCCAGTGGTATTTACCCCTGGTTAGTCAGAATTAGAAAGTAACGGGCCCAAAAGGCCACCTCTCCTGCAAGTGGTGCACTTGTCGGCCAAACGAAGAGGCACAGAAAAAATTAAATATATTCGGTTAACGGAATAGTATCACGTCTAGCTAAGGGTGAATGTATAATATGCCTCTGCCTACCCTTTCGGGGAAAAGGCGTGGTTATGTATGTATGTAAGTACGCTTAATAAAACCCATATTACATTCATATAAACGACGCAGCCACACAAAACACTTTATTCATTGGTGTCACGACTTCCATTACATCAATACAATGGGAAGGTACAATCAACTATTCATTAATCTAAAAATATAACAATACGTAATGAAATCACGCTTTGAATGTATACGCGGACATTCCGACTCGTACAAAGTATAGTTTCGTCTGTTCAATTCAAGGATCTTCTTTAATTTGACTATAGTTGCATTTATTTCTAGATATCATTGGCGTTATGAGAGGGCGCAATAGGCGAAGTGAGTCTACAGAAAGAGCTCAACTGCTCAATATATTTTACGGGGAGCCACTAATAAAAATATATGGTTAAGCACATACACACAAAATACGTTTTTATATATTGTGTATGTAAACATGGTATAGTTTCATTCTTCCTAATTTCCACACAGGAATACATTACCGGGATAAATACCCATGTTGCTAAATGCACTGGGGCTATGTTTTGGTGCCTTCAAATTCACCCGAGTGTAGTAGATGTAGAAATATAGGTATACTAGTGGTCGCCCGCGACTTCATCCGCGTGGTAATTTGGTTTTTTTCCCGTTCCCGTCGCGCTACGTCATATTTTGAACAATTCACACAATATCTTTATAAATTGTAGACTGTGTTATTCTGATCTATAAGCTCTATTATTGTAAAGTTTCATTAAAATCCATTCAGTAGTTTTTACGTGAAAGAGTAACAAACATCCATCCATCCATACATACATATTCACAAACTTTCGCGTTTATAATATTAGTAGGATAGATTAAACTCATATCTTCTGGTTTCCATATTGATGTCATGCAGTGTAACATTTTATTAGTTTGTCCTGTTACCAAAAGGGTAACAGCACCTCTAATACGTAATTACAATATTACCGAAACACAAAGTAGGTATACTACTAACCTGCATCATGGGAACAAGTATGTCACTGAAATGTTTTTGAATGGCAGGCTCCTTGTCATGAAGAAGTATAAAAGCACCCACTGCTTTTACAGCTTGAAGTGACAGTGCATCAATGTTGCACTGTAGTGCTGTTAGTAGCATGCGTTTTATTACTGGCAGATTTTCGTTTTGTGTATGTCCAAACACACCAGGGACTGACCTAGTGACAAATAATAAAATTGTGAACATAAAATGGTAAATGGACGGCCGCAGCCAAGGTTGGGCATTCGTTAATCGTTAATTAACGAAGTTAATATTTTGAGTAACGGATTAACTTTGAAGTTAACTTAAAAATATGTTAACGGACTCGTTAACTTCCGTTAAATTTCCCAAAGTTCGTTAATCGTTAATTCAGCTCCCAGTCACAATTTGACTAGACACACAGCGCTCCCAAAACGTCGGTACACAAGTAAGTATTCAAATATTCGCGTGTAAGTCCAAAAGAAAATATGAGTACAAACCGTGAAAGCCTAAAAATAACATCTTAAAATTAGTTCGTCTTTGTCAACATGCCTATATTACACACACTCTAATACCCCATTGGCAAAATTCGATCAACGTCCACAAACAAATGTGTGATCGGGCTGTTTGGCTTGGTTTGTGTGTGGTGATGTGTGCTTGTCTCGATCCGGGCTAATGTCGATTTTTGAACACCAAACAAAGGAAGCTTGCGGCAGCACTTGGACGAGTTTACATTTTGGCGCAAATTTAGTGTCGCGTTCACGAGCTCTCGCCGAACTGCATTACCACATTTTTCGGAGTACGAGTGGTCTGCCTACTTCTTTAGTTTCGCAAACAGGCGCGATTCGCCAGCTTCAGGAGAATTTTGCCTACTTCTATGGTTAGCAAACAAGCGCGGTTGGCCAACTTAAATTCGCCCACTAATGCATTTTACCAATGGTAGATATTTGTGAACAGCGCAATATGATGACTGTCATGATGTACAATTACAAGCAAAATTAGAAACTATTTATGTAGGTCATAGGGGTCATAGAGGAAAAGTGAAATGTGTCATGTCCTATTTGTCATAATTTTATTGTAATTTTTAAGACAATATGGAGTCTGCTGGGTCAAGTAATTCGCCTCCAGATATTACATTTGTAAAAAGCAAAAGAGGCAAGGACGTGCTTCTCCGCGCTCAAGCATTTCGGAAAAAAGCGCGTTGTTAAAAATTTGTGAAACGAGAGATACTACTAGATATATTTCAAAGTGTGTTGCACTCGCACATCTTCCTGTAAATATTATTCCGAGGCTTGGAATCATATCCAAAGTTATTCCCCTAGTGGAATTGAAAGTTTCAACCAATATTTTGAGGCCCAATGGATAACTTCCATAAATGTTACTGTTATCAGTTGGGGTAGCTACACACATAAGCGGGCCGGCATTGTCGGTTCGGCAGTATTTATCGAACAACAAAGCCGACCCGAAGCAATTACTGCAATTGTTCGACTTCAATCGGCTAGTGCCGATCGCGTTGTTCATTCGGTTCACACATCATTCCATTCGGCAGTACTGCAGAATGAAAAAGCCAACCCAAAGCAACTACTAAATTACGTTCGGCTTGTGCCGATCGGCACAATTCGGTTTTCATTCGGGAGTCGCGCGCGCGTCCTCCACGCAGTATCGTCTCGAATGTCGCAAGCCGACTGGCATAAGTCGGCAGTTGCCAAGCCGAGTGATAATATGCGGCAGCCGAGCGGCTTATGATTCCCGAACATTCATCTACATATATATATATATTCGATTTTACCGTCCGGCTTTGCCGATTGATGCCGGCTCGCTGTGTTTAGCAACTACCAAGCCGAGTGGTAATGTGCGGCAGCCGAGCGGTTTGTGATTCCCGAACATTCATCTACATATATTCGATTTTACCGCCCGGCCTTGCCGATTAATGCCGGCCCGCTTATGTGTGTAGCTACCCTTACGGAGAGCGAAACCGTACAATTTATAGTTTGGAAGGTTGGCACTTTAAAGTGAATAATAAATGCCACCGAAAGAGAACCACTCTTAATGAGTTCATTGATGTTCTTCGTAGTGAGGCTCAATAGTATTTTCGAGTTAAACAGAGCCGGGATATATAAGGAAAATAAAAATCGTAAAAAAAATGCAGACGAAAAGGACCAACGAATAATGTGTATATTTGAAGACTTCCTACAATATAACATCGCGCTTGAGCAATGCCTAAAACGGCTTTCTTGTATTAGGGTTTGAAAATAATATAAATAATAAAGTTATATTCTCATTTTTGTTGTTAATTGTACGTAATTTTCTATTAAACGCAATTGTATACGAATAGCATTGTTCACAAATATCTACCATTGGTAAAATGCATTAGTGGGCGAATTCAAGTTGGCGAACCACGCTAGTTTGCTAACCATAGAAGTAGGCAAAATTCTCCTAAAGTTGGCGAATCGCGCCTGTTTGCGAAACTAAAGAAGTAGGCAGACCACTCGTACTCCCATTTTTCTGACATTCTAAGTTTAGATTTTATAGGTTGTTTGCATAGCATTGTATTAATTATGGGGGTTTTATAAAATTCTTTTGAATTAGGTAGCGCAGTCCAACGTAGACCCAGTGCGACACTAAATTCGTGCCTACATGTAAACGAGTCCCAGGCGCTGCCGCTAATTTCCTTTGTATTGTGTTAATAAAACGGACACTAGCCCGGATTGAGACAAACACACAAGCACACACAAACCAAGCCAAACAGCCCGATAACATGTGTGTTTGTGGACGGTGTCGGTCGAAGTTAGCCAAGCGTGTAAATGGGGTATAAGCATAATAATTATACCCATATTTTTTTGTTTTTAACCTGTTAACTTCCAGAACCATCAGTTTTTAGAAAAAGATGCCGTTTTAATTCGTTAACACGTGATACAGTGTTAACGAATTAACGATTAACGGTAACATGTGTAAAATTTTCTGAAAAGTAGCGCATTAACGTTTAACGAAGGTAACTTTTTCAGTAACGGATTAGCGATTAACGAAGTTAACTATTTGATTAACGGTGCCCAGCTATGCCTGCAGCATTCCTCCTGTCTCCCATGGCTACAAATATTAAGTAGTGGTCGCACATATGGTCGTTCGACCATAGAATGTAGAACTTAAAAACTTTGTATGAGCTCTTCCCCCAATCAAAAATGCTCAGATTTTTTATTGAATCAAGGAACACTGCCGAATTCATGGAAATCAGATAAAAACTTGTTTGCATCATATCTTTTTTCTGTGGAAACTGTCTGGTGAACTACTATCAAACTCCATCCTATTAAGAGAATGGTGTTAGCGAAATTCCCAGCTTGATGTTGCACATCTTGGCAATACCACAAGTTATTAAACAAAATGTGGATGTAAATTATGTGCCAAAATTAATTTAAACGAACTTAAATTTCTGCTAAGATTATAATATACTCGTATTAGATAATTATTTCCTAACCTAAAATATTGATTGCAAATGCAATTTAAAAATAAAAATAAAGTTAGGCTTTTTTAGTAAAAAGGTTTTTTGATCTGCAGGTAAATTTATCCCATATTAGTTCAGCATAAGTTATAACTAATGAAGACTTACGTGAACATTCTGATGCCAGCCTCCTGAATACTGGGGTTTTGGACTGCACTAGCACAATTGCACATGAACTGCAAGAATTCGGGCCATTGGTTGACGCCATCGTCATCTATGTGGTTTCTGGCAAGTTCTGATACTACATCACAGATCTAGAACAACATTTCATACTTTTAATATTTAAAAAAAAAACTATAGTATTATTACTTTTATTTCTGGGTAGATAGTGGTAGATAGTGTGTGGGGCCAATATGCCCAATATTGGCCCCACACACTATCTAAATTATAAAACATTGAAAAATTGCTAATAAAGTGAAGTCACGTGTTGCCAAAGTACAGAATACAAAACACAAAAGATAGGTAGGTATATCACAGCCTGTGTCGACTTCAGACAACTAATTCCAAAAATGTGTTAATTTGGTCACATGACTATAATTTTCTGCAACTATCACTAGTTGAATGTTTCGACTGACAGAAATTGACGCCGTGTTATCGTCGGTATACGCCCTAGTGAGGAAGTCCAGACCTCCTATGCGAAAATTTTGAGCCCACATTGAGCTTGTATCTGGTGGACGACTTGAAAGCCCAACCATCATCAGTCATCTGCAAGAATTATCATCATAATTTCAGCTAATTGACGCCTACTGCTGGGCATAGGCTTCCCGAATCCAGTGGCTTCCCGCGACCTTTACGATGTCGTAAATCCACCTTGTGGCCGGCCTACCCATGCTGCGTTTCCCAGTGCGCGGTCGCCACTCGAGGACTTTTTGGCCCCAACAGCACCAGTATTGAGAGTGATATGCTCTGCCCACTGCCATTTAAGCTTAGCGACTCTTTTGGCTATGTCGGTGACTCTGGTCCTCCTTCGGATCTCATGTAAGCGAATTCGATCACGAAGTCACACTACATACATGCATATTTCGTTATTCTGGCAACTTTTAGTAACATCTTTGGGTAGCAACAGCTTATTTATTATCACAATTCATCAATCATTTATTAGGTATTTTCATACTCTTGATATCAGAAATATAATACTGACCCATTCAATCTGATTGACAATTTATTATCAGACATTGACTAATTGACAATGATAAAATTATACCAGAATTATTAGGGACATGTTCCAGAATTTATATCTATTACTAGCTTCAGGTTATAAAAGGTTCAGTGAAATGTTTCAACTATTTATATTGAACAAGCTCTAATAATGCTGCGAGATGAAACTAGGCAGTAAATAATACTATTTTCAATATGCGTAGCAAGTTCTACCAAGTGCCATCAATCGCTTCTGTCCATATGTATGTTTAGATCTATAAAATTAAGCAACGGATTTTGATGCGGTTTTCATCAATGGATAGAGTGGTTCTCGAGGAAGGTTTTTGTTTATATAATTTACGAAGCGGGCGAAGCTGCGAGCGTCCACTAGCACATAATAAAATAAGTCTTGATTATTTGTAGAGGAAACTGGCATTCTACCAAAGTGAGCGAGAAAGTAGTAATACTAAAGACAGTACATTTTACTGTTACTTATTAATTAATAGCCATCCACTTGTACAATACTTCATAAAATACATTCATTATTATAACTAAAATTAATAATTTTGATGAGAAGATACTGTTTTCTCTAACAACTGCTTATCTAATATGACTCATTAAATACTAATTATAGTTATGAATGAACCATGCATATTATGTGTATGCACAGATATGATTCAAGATACCAATTTGACACTAATTATGAGAGATGTGTCATGCTTTGCAGACCCAACAGAGCAAATTAGCTGTGTGATGTTCTGGAGGTCAAAACCAAAAATCACATGCTACCTTTTTTTTTTTGAGAAGGATGACATGGGCATTAAATAAATATAGGTAGATGCTAGAAGCAAGCAGTTATAAGTAATGAAATTTGAAGCTTTGTTGCAAATTCAGTCTACAACATTGACTATGGATTCGATTTTAATTTTGATCAAGCTGTTGATACGATAGAGAGATAGATTCTTGACTCAGTGGTTCCTTCCCTGTGTGTAAATATTCTTTTATTTATCCTTTAATTAAATCTCTACGATAATTTGATGTTTCCCCAAAAAATGATGCTGCTTTCAATAGGAGTACTAAAGTATTTGAACTAACCTTTCGTCGCAATTGCTGACTGACATCCATTTGTAGTATGATGAGGAGCTGTTCTCTGAGTGCTGTTTGCTGTTCAAAAGGTAGCTTTGGGAAGAACTCAAAGAATTCAGCACTGAAGAGACGTCGCAACAGCACAGCGGCTGTCTGTCGCCCCTCTTCACTAACTTCGGCATTTTGGATGGCGCCCACCAAGTAGATCACCTTTGTCTCAGTAGGGATATTATTATATGCTTCCTGGTAAGTAGATTAAAATAATATAGTTTTAATGCATTATTACATTATCTTGAGGCAATATCCCACATAATGATGTAAACATTTTAAACAGTCTAATTAGATGTGATGTAAGTACCTATATTGATATTTAGTCTGCAATCGGCAGTTTAAACGGCTTCTTTGTTTACATTCACTAGGTACCATGTTTGTAAAGTATATGATTAATGATAGGAACGACATAAACACAGGTACATGAAATGTGAATAACGGCCCGGCGGTAAATTATGCTTGGGCGGTGGATGGATTAATGTCAACAACATACAAACGTGTAAACATGCTAATTATGTATTTACAAGTGTCAGAAAGCCATTTACTGGGAAAAAATCAGTAAGGAGCTAGTTAGCAGTTTTCAAGGGTCATAAAAGAACAATTTATGTAGCAGGAAAATTAATATCCTCCATGACCACGTTTTGACACGAGGCTGCATAGGAATTTAAGAATTTTCTGGAGACAATTTTGCACGCACTGCATCATATATATTTATTAACTGATAAAAATGTTAACTGCTTACCTCTGCTTGGGACCTAATGACATTATCTGTAGATAATAAAGTATTTAGTAATTGATAAAATTGCGCCTGATCTCCTGCCATGTTGAACCTCTTCGAAAAGGCAAATTTTTTTTTCATAAACTTTCATTTGGCTGGTCACTTTGCACATGTTGCCAGTATCATTCGATAGTTTTAAAACTAATTTATTTTAGATTTCTTCAATGCTTCACGCATGTATGGGATGGCTTACTCTAATTTGTGATATAATTTATAATTATCTTGTTTTTCATAGCTCCAGAGTCCAGACATTGGATTAATCATAATTAAAACATTAATAACAAAACCGTAATGTTCCTCAAATATAAAATACATCACTATGACGCCAGATGGACAGGGCAAAAAGGCTGAAAATGTACTTGGAAAATTAAAAAACATCAAATTGTTATTCTGTCATTAATGTCAAAATCAATCCAAATTTATTGACGAATGTTTTGTTGCACTATGTTGCATTTTCTGATGATTAGGATATATTAATAATAATCTTACAATATTGTTTCATTTCACCTTTAATAATAACATCGTAAATTGTAACCCGTTTATTATGGTAATTATTTAAATCTGAAATTAACCTCAAATTTACATACCCTGATGTAACGACATGGTTTTGTTTACAGGCAAGTTCAATTATTTTAGCTGGTCTGGGTATGGCTGCGGTAGGATTTGCTGGGCGCTATATACTCAGACAGATACCCAATGCGTCCGTAAAATTTGCTGAAGCGGTGAAAAATCTACCAAAATTTGATGCAGAGAGTTTGGCTAACTCTAAATATTATAAAGGTGGTTTCGAGTCTAAAATGACTAAAAGAGAAGCAGCTCTAATTTTGGGAGTAAGTCCAACAGCTAACAAAACCAAGGTAGATACGTATTTCAACTTATTTCATCTGTGTCAAAATTGTATGAGCTGTTATGTTTATGAATCTCTGGTTTGTTTCAGATAAGGGACGCCCATAGAAAAATAATGCTCTTAAATCATCCTGATAGAGGTGGCTCTCCATTAATAGCAGCTAAAATTAATGAAGCAAAAGACCTTCTTGAAAGTGGAAAGTCTTGAACTCATTTTGTAGCTTATTGTGTACATAAGTTATTATTTTTAGAATCCTGTAGGAATAAAAATATCTATCACACTATTATAGTGTAGAATATACTGTTACTGTTATAAATGGTATTTGTTTATGAATAAAATACATTTTATCATATCAATAATTTTTTTTCTCAAAATGTACTATCAAGTTACACAGCATTATCTACATACAATACATAAAGATCAAAAAGGTCTATCATACCATACCATCAAATATAGACATAAAAAATGAATTCAAATTGTTGAGAGTAGTAATATATTTATATAAAATAGTTTATTATGCGATATGAAAATTTTTGAAAAAATAATAAGGTTTTAAAAAAAGGCCTTTAAAATATAATAAATAGAATTTAAATTTGAATCTGCATGTTTCCATAAACTTGACAATAAGCTGTTAACTATACTAGATTCAGTAGCCCTAGACATTACTGTACCACCAGGCGCCACTGGAAAAACCTTCTGAGTGCGAACCAGAGATGCCCGGCAACAGACCTGAGACCGACCACAGAGTTAAAGTTGCAGTAGCATGTCCCACTCTCCCTGATGTGGCCCTAAACTAGTAAGCAAACAGTGCTGTAATGTAATCTGTATTTGTGATAACTAGGTAAATCTAGTCAAAATCAAGAAAAGTCATAAAATTTAATTGACATCATACAAGACACTTTCTATATTACTTTTGTGAAAAGCATCTTTCATCTGAGATTAGCATTTAAGTTATATTGTAAAGGTATTTTCTTGAAGGGGTAGGTAATGATAAAATTGTATTATGTCCACTTTTCGAAAGAACTTTGTTAGTCATCTGGTGAAGCTATGACATGGTCAACTGACAACTCTTATATTTAGCCAGTCTTGTTTATTGATTGGCAGATGATGTAAGCTTAGGCCTCAGGTCTTGACAAGCTAACCTACACTAATGACATTGCCCTGGTTTTCTATACAGGGTGTTACGTAAGGGTTATATCAACCCGAAGAATAACCCATCCCTTTCAGCAGCGGGTTATTATAACCAATTTTACAGAACCCTCATATAATAGAAGACTTAGTTTCCTGTATTAAAATTTTGCAAATTTAAAGTATATTCATGGCCAGTGCGATAATCGAACATTGTAGGTAATCGAACATTGTGGATTCCAAACTAAACTCGTGAACTCAAGTTGACTTCGAACATAACTATTAAACAATACGTTGTAGGTTGAGGCTTTCTTAAAGGATTTCCCCTCACGAAGAATGAAATGTAGTTTTTTAAAAGCCTTATTTACTATGTTTTCTATATGAGGCACAAAAGTAAGTTTAGAATCCAAAATCACGCCAATATCACTTCACGCGGGTTAGTTCTGTTTCACTAAGATGGCAATTAAAAACAATTGGCCCTCTCTTTCGACTAAAACTAATAATATAGTCTGCATTTAAAAATAGGTTATTCTTCTGGCAAAAATCGTCAAAATTACGTATGTCTTTTTGTAGGGCTTTGCAGTCGCCTACATCTCGAATTACTTTAAAAATCTTTGTGTCATCGGCGTATAATAGGAAATTTGAATTGTATATGCATTCTGAGACGAAATCATGCAGATGATTATATGTAAAGCATAAAAATCTTGTTTGATAACTCTGTTACTCTGCACTCACGTGTAAAGCGATTAAGAGAATCGGCAGTCCGAAACACAAAATATAGTGTCTGTCAAGTTCGCCAAGTTTTTTAAACCTGGGTACTGGTTTAAAAAACATTCACGTAAAAATAACGCTGGGCGAGAGTGGGAGGGGTGTGTTTGCGCATCGGTACTCTCGCTCTTACTCGCTGTTACCGTCATTTAGATCGATAAATCGTTTACTGCGCAGCTGGTCAGCGTTATTTTTATGTGACGCGAGGTATATTAGCTATGAGTAGTTAACGAAGGTTTCTGTCGATATAAAAACAAAATATAAAAAACATATAAATTTTGTTCAAAGTATTTACACTTACAAATAAATACGAACTAAAATAGTGAATAACAAAAAGTAATAATACTAACAAAAATACTTTTAATGATATGTAAAACAACTTTACAACTTATCACTAACTTATAAAATTAGCAAATTGCTCCACAGACTTGTCATGGTGAAACTAAGTTCAGCATTTCTCACAGTCAAGGCAGTTTCAACCCTGACAAAACTATCAACGTTATTCTTTCAGCCCTATAAGTTTCGAGTTCAGTTACAGGTTGCCAAGTATAAGTTGGCGTTCCAATGGGGGCGCAAACGGGATTTCAGAACAATCTCCATACAATTAAATTAGTTCCATTTTTTGCCACGCGCCAACTTATACTTGGCAATGTGTATTCAAATATATGTCAGTCATGTGATAAAATTAACACTATTAGGTGAAGTTCTGCGAATTCATTGCCTGAATAAACTTATTTTGATACATTGCTGCTAAATGCCGCATTCAAAAATCTTTAAATGTGTTGATTGATTTGAAGACAACAAAATGCAAATTTCGTTAATATTATTTTTACAATTTATCCATTTGTACATTACAATAAGATTTTGACAACTGCCCACAAACATTGGCAACACACAAAAACAAGCCACACTGACAGTTCATGGTCCTGTTGGTTTGGTCTCACAAGTTTAGGCCGAGAAAACTATGAAATCAAAAAAAAAAGGAATTTATGTAACCGATGTTCAACATAGAATTTAGATTTGAATGTAATATTTTTTAATAAATTTCATTTTTCACTAACAATAATTTAGGAAACTCGTTATATCAGAATTAGTAAATGTTTCTACTGCGGTTAAATTCCATGTTAAAACCGAAATTTAATAGTCTAAAGATGTCATAGTTAGACATACGTTTTTCAGTGTAGAGACACTACGTTTTATAAGTTTAGGACTGTCACAAGACTCGTAATTAAATATACAACAATGTTACAGTAAGTGCATGTCACATAATACAATTAGGCAGGGTATCGAGAATGAGATCAGGTCATAAGCGTTGGGTCACTATGTTCACCGAAGAGGCTCCTTTTGCTGTTGTTCGCGACGCTGTGTAGCGAAACGAGCCCGCAGTTTGATTATAGTTGCGTTTGATAATGTGCCAGGTACTCGGAATATTGACTGAAAATAACAATTTTATTATACTTACACCGATTCAAAATATATCAAAAAGAAACAGGTTTGAATGTAACATGTACAGATAGGAATGGCAGCCTTATCGCTTAAAACTGATTTCTTACAGCAATCTTTTTCATACTTTTTTTTTGTATTTCCAATAATAGAATAGGTTCTCGTTTCATGTTTTCTCATGTAATCAATATCGTGCATGCAACATAGCTCCAGATTCAGAAACTCTTATTTAGTTGCCTTTCAAATGTAGGATCCATTATAACCTATTTCTTATAATTTTATAACAAGTATTTAGTACATACCTGCATGAATTCATGGCAATGCAAAGCGCTGGCGTTCTTCACAATCGCCTTAAAGCACTCCGCCAGTGAAGTAAAGTCGTTGCAAGACAGTATTTCAGCACGGTTATTTTTTATAAGCGTCAAACACACACGGAATAGTATTTTTGAGCCCTCATAAAATAGACAATCCCATATTCGGAGTACAGTTTCAATTGGTAGGACCTCGGCGAACAAACATACAAACCATTTCGTAGTAATAACCGCCCATGGCAAACCTGGAAATGAATACTTCAATATTAACATAAAAATTCGGAATAAATCTAAATGGGTATTTTTCCTTGATAGTAAAAAGCAGCCAAGTGCGTGTCGGGCCACGCATAGAATAGGGTTCCGTAGTCACACATAATAACCTCTATAACTCCTGAACTAACAGAGTTATCGGATCAGATATAGTTTTCCTTAAAAGTTCATTAAATGGACTACCATCACAAATATTTTCAGGTTTTTCGACCCAGCCGTTTAGATTTTAGAGGGAAGTTCTGTTTTACCAAAAAAAATTGCTATAAAGTTGAATATGTCGCAAAGGAATACTTAAATCAAAAAACCCGTCTTAGCAAACTCCTAATGTTTTTAAAAGACCTATTTAATGATACCCCACACTGCGGAGTAGACACAAGAAAAAAAAACTAATTCTGGTTACGTGTAGGGGAGGTACCCCAAAAAATATTTTTCATAATTTTCTTTTAGCACTTTGTCACCATAGTAAATACACATATCCATGCAAAGTTTCATGTTTCTAGCACTCACCGTTTAGGAGGAAACCTGAGGACAGGCAGACGGACAAACATGACGAAACCTTAAGGGTTCCGACACTTGAACTACGGAACCTTAAAAATCATATGGGTTATTTAATAATTTCAGTCAATATATACCCAGATTGATGACATGTTGATGCACATCTGGCACTTTAGACTTGACTAGTTCAGATAATACTTCAATGTCAACTATGAGCCCGTCCATAGTTCGAGTGTAATAGTCCGGGAGTATCTTCTCAACCAGCACTTTTAGTAACCAGAATGATGTTTCTTCACTTTTAGTGGCTAACAGTAGCAGTCCTGAGAAATTATAATTTAATTGTGCTATTAGTCTTAAAGGATGTCAAGGAGCCCTTCAATTTTTTCATGGCTCGAGACTTGTACAACTGCTGAGATACTGACAAGCCACTGGCCAATACGTAGGTCACACTATAAGTTTTGCGTAACTTAAAAAAACAACATGTTAAAACCAAAATATTATGTTTATTGCTTTTCAAAATACTCTTCTTAACATTTTAAACACTTTTTCATGCAATCAAACCATTTTTTAAAACAGGAGGACCACCGATCTGAGGCCATGTTTTCTACGTGCTGATTGAACGCTATCACTGCCTCTTCGGAGTTGGTAAAAGTGAAACCTCTCATCAAATCTTTGATTTTGGGGAAAATACAGAAATCACAGGGTACTAGGTCGGGGCTATGCGCAGGATGGGTGACGAGTTGTAGGTACTTTTTCGGAAGCTCAAAATGACTTTGTTTTGTTGGCCGTGTGTGAAGAAGCATTGTCATGATGTAGGAGAACGCGGCTTTTGGGTCATCTTTCGCGAACTTTTTCTAACACCCTGGGTAAACAAATGGTAGAATACCACTCGGCATTAACACTCTTTTGTTCTTCAAGTGGAATTGTACATATGGGACCCGTAGCTGAGAAAAAAAACGCGATCAATTTTTTACTAACGTTTCTCGCCTGCCTCACTTTTGTTGGCTTGTTCTCATTTTCAAACACCCATTTTACAAGATTGCTGTTTTTTTCGGGTTCAAAACAATAAATCCACGTTTCGTCTCCTGTGACAATGTCATAAACAGCATTAGAATTTCCGTGGTCGTACTTCAGTAGCATCTGTGAGCACCATTCCACGCGAGCCCGCTTCTGCTCCGCTGTCAGTTTATGAGGGATCCAACGACAACAAAGTTTCCGAACTTTCAATTCTTCGTGTAAAATTTTCTGGATTTGACTCATAACAATCCCCAGTAGTCCTCGAATTGTCTCATAGGTAATCCGCGGGTTTTCTTCAATTAACCGCTTAACAGTAGCCACATTATTTTCGTTGACGGCAGTTGAACGACCTTCACGAAATTCGTCATGTAAAGAAACTCGACCTCTCGAACTGCCTCGGTGGCACAGTGGTATGAGACTGCCATCCCTGAGGTGCCAGGTTCGATTCCGGGTCGAATCAAATGTTTGTGTAGCCACAAATATTTGTTTCGAAGTTTGGGTGTCTTCTATGTATAATATGTATGTAATTAGAAATATATAAGTATGTTTATCAGTCGTCTAGATCCCATAGCACAAGCTTTAGATTAATTTGGGCTCATTCTGTGAGAATGTCGAAAAAAAAAAGATTCAAAACTTCAGTTTCAAGAAATAAAAAGAACATACTACTAACGCTCAGATGATAATTATTGATGTACAGACAGATGACATAAATCGCGAAGCTAAATTCTCATAATTTAATGTTCATTGAATAGAAGCTCAGTATGAATCAACTTATTTAAAGGAATTAAACCCAATTTATATCACAGTCTGTCTAACCTCTAGCAATCAACATGAGGTCACAGAGCATTAGTGCTCAGAACATTATAAATGAGAAGATTTTTACTACCTACGATGTTTTAGAAAATAAATAAAATATAGAATACATATACATGATTTTACACACACACATATCACGCCTATATCTTAGAAGGGGTAGGCAGAGGTGCATTACACCCACAATTTGCCAGTATTTTTAGTCCCACGTAATAGGGGGCAAGCCTATTGCCGTCACCGGGCACATTTATAATGGGTCATGTCCAAAATGGCAGAATAAATTTAATAAAAAGTAGCAGCTATATTATAATTCTGAAAAAAAAATTAACCCGTTTCCTTGCGGTGAAATGTTAATGAAAGGCAACTAAGTCTTATGTGCCAGCTGCTGTGGCACAGCCAGTTAAAGTCCTGGTTGTCTCGTACTTCTACATGATTTTAATTGAAATTACTGGAATTTGGAATTTACACTGGAATACAATTTTTTCAAGGACTATCCAGAGGCCTATGTTACACTAATTATATTATTGTTGTATGGATGAACTTATTGCCACTTACAGCATACCTTTTATTTTTTTAGGATTGGTTTAGGTTTCAAAGATTTATAAAGATCCTCCTTGGATACATATTGACAAAAAAATAATGAACTCTTCTTTTAGAACATACCTGCAATGTAATTAAGTCCTTGACAATAACCAACCACCCTGTTATTGTGTGCATAAGCTATGAGTATGTTGAATAAATGTGTTTGGTGATTCGCTTCTTTTGTAAAATATATGTTGTCGGGAAATGTGCGTGGGAGGTCCGTTTTGACAAGATCAACTAATTCCTTTTCAAAGGGGCCATCGAGTATTTTGTGATATAAGTCAGGGAATTGGTCTTTCATTTTATCTGCTTCTGAAATTGCCATCCATACAGACGGTCGATGATCACCTAAAAATCACAATATGATGAATTATCATGATAAATTTTGACCTTGATTCGATATAATGTTTATCTATTTGTATAAATATAGATAAATAAAAATATCTATTAAAAAAACCTTTTCAAGGGCTATTTGATTAAGATAGAATATAAGATTTATAAAAACTATCGGCAATTAATCATGAATGCTTAGCAATTATAGCACAGTCGGTCAGAGCATTCCCTCCTAAAAGTAAACTGTAATTCAAATCCAGCCTAAAACTAATTCAATTAGTAGATAGTAGTAGTTTAATTTAGTAATCTAAAAAACTTTGATTGTACAACGCTTGTAATGAAACAAAAACAGACACTATGTGATAATTATAATTACAGCGATGTTTTACAATTACGTAATGAAGAGTAAATTAGAGAAACAGACTTGGACTTTACCCCACCTGAGAGTAACATTATCCAAGGGGTTATAAAATTATTATTACTACTAGTTTTTAATATTTCGTCATTTTCACTAATATCCAACATTACACCACCAATGTGTCAGCTTTAATATTATCAAAACTAAGTCCATTTTGATAATATTAAAGCTGACACATTGGTGGTGTAATGTAACCGAAACATCAGGAAGGAACAAGGTATCTTACCTGTAATATTTTCATAATATAGTTCCATTTAGATATCAGTTATTATTTACACATGTTTTTCTGCATAAATTATACTCAAGTTCAATAGAAATAAATTAACAAATGTGTTGTAGTGATGTGGATACATATTTATTTATCAGTTAAGCAATAATGTTATCATTGCTAAGTAAATGTAGTGTAGGTATTTTCAAAATTGGCCTAGTTTAAGCATAATGGAAATTGGGTGTATTTTTAAACTGACTTCAGGAGGACGTTCTCAATTTTAAGGATGATTTTTTTTTATTATTAATTAAGTTTTTTAACTTACTTTTTTTTTATTAATACAATAAATTGTAAAACAATACAATTGAAACTAATACCTTTACTAATTATACCTACTAAAATTAAATGTAAATACTAACATGTGTCCAAGAACACCTCTACCTCGTCACCGATTGACAATGTTCCGAGAAGGCTGGCAGCATTATCATGTTGTATGGCAATGTTTATTGTTTCTACCAAATAGTAACCAGCCTTTTGGTATTGAGAAGTGTTGATCAAGAGTTTAGATAAAGTTTTGAATAGGCCACAAGCACTCAGACCACAACGTCCCAGTGTCTTTGTATATAAGTCGGAAATAATTTGGTTGTTCATTTAATAATATTTATTATTTACAATCAAGGCGAAATTATAACAAGGAACATCTTTACTAATATTATAAATCTTTAGGATTGTTTTGGGAATGGAGAAGTAAATAGGATACTTTAAAACCATGAGCTGTGGGCAACAGCTAGTTTTTATAAGCAGTAAATAAATATAGTGATATTATATACATGGTGAAATGGTACCTTATAAATTACTCACCACATTATTAATAATTTAAACAACATGATTTAAGATACAGTACAGGCTTGAAAACATGTTGTTATTACAGTATCTGAACTGAGATAATTCCAAAAATGAAAGTAAAGTGAAAATTCGCACGGCCTATCAATGTAAACAAAGACACACTTACAGGGTACTCCTTTGCGTACATATCTCTTCACTGTGTTAGTGCGTTTGACCGACTTTCCTTCGCCAAGTAAGGCGGCCCATTTCTGCGCTCTTGTAGCTAGTACCTTCAAGTAGTTCGACATAAAGTCCTCATAGCTGTCGTAATCGAAGTCCTCGTGTCTCTCAAACCCATACTCATCAACTGTGCTAAAAGCAAAAGTAAATTAATTTAACACAAATTCCAAGATACCGTGTTGTTTCTAACATCTACTCATAGTTGACCTATTACCTAAAGTTAGAATGTGCCATTATGTCGTTGGATGTAATTGATTAGTTATCCATTAAGCATAAATAGAATATGAATTAAAAATTTAATTTTTGTTAAATACGCCCCAAACTACACCACTTCGATCACCCTCACATGATGAATGTGAATCAAATTTGTCATTTTGGACTTTGGTTGGACAAATTGACCTTCCAGAAGAATGAACAAGTTTGAATGACTGACCTTGATTTTGACATTAGTGACTAACCATTGGTTTGTTGTGGTCATAGAGTAAAGTATTAGCGGTTATAAAACCAGTTAAAATCTCCTACGTTATTAGCTTTACTCACTGGTCATTGGCAAGTTGCTGCAAGTGCAAGCAGAGGCCATAACAAAGAATTGAATTGAATTAAGTTTAAGGTTTATACAGGTTTACAGTTTGCCCAGAATAGATTGATTGATTGTGTAAAAGCTTTTAAACACAACAACACCCAACTCAGAGACAGCCGGCGGAGTCTCTGATCGTTCAGACGGTTAAGGTTAATTAAACGGTTTTTCACCTACGATTTACGTATAGGTAAATAAGGTTGAAGTTGGCTGCGAACATCAGTCGATAAGGTTGAAAATCGAACAAAAAAGGCTGCTGAACCATCTGAGAATGAAGGCGATTTGTCAATGTGTGGGCTGTTATAGACTAAAAAGACAAGTCTAGTCCCTGAAGCCCAGAAATATTAAAAAAAGTTGTGTCAATGTCAGTCAGTTTGTGTCATTATGTGTGTGAAAACGTCAAAAATTCAGCAATTTAAGTAGGTACCTATTTATTTTTCTATATTATTTTGAAAATTATAAATAATATTAATGTAAGAACTATGTTATTTGCTACTTTTCCGTTGATTATCACATAATAGTATCCTTATAATAATTGAACATAATATTTGCTTTATGTTTCTGTATACTACATACAGTTAAATTCAGTTTCAGTCAGCCACACTAGCTACAGTAAGTAACTATGGGTCCGCCGCCTGTAGTAACAGGAATTTCACCGAAGGAAGGGCCTCCAGGTACGAGAGTGACTATACGTGGAGAGTTTTTGGGTGTCAGTGTTACAGATTTGATAGGTGAGTACAAGCTTACTTATAATATATACAAGTTACTTTGAACTACATGTTTAGTCCTCGGTGGGCGTAGTTTGTTACCTATTTAATTGTGTTGTATTTCAGGTCTCAAGATATGTGGCTGTGATTGTTTATTGTCAGCTGAGTGGAAAAGTAAGAACAAAATAGTAGCTCGTTCAGGACCATGTAAAGGACGAGGTGATATTATAGTGACAACTAGATCGGGAGGCGAAGGGACATCCACTGTACAGTTTCGAGGTATGAATCTGTTCAAATTTTTTCAGATTTCAGCACAATAGACTAGTATAATGATACTAGTCTACTGTGCAAATTTATATGTAGTTTTCACCAAAAAAAATAGCAATATTCATAAGGAAAGCTTACAATTGTAGAAGAGAGAGATGTGTATATTTAACAGTCTAATTAAACATTTGGAATTCCATGCAATGTGGGATATAATGTTAATTATTAATAATATTCCATCAACTTTCAAGTGTAGCTATCTAAAATTGACTGCTGTGCTAATGAAAGTTCTTTACTACCAATGTTTTTATCTTTATGTGTTCCTATAAATAAATCATCAATCTTCTTAATTGAAGATTAATTTTTACTTCAGGTTATCATGAGTCAATAGGCCCTGTTAAGGAAAGTGCAGTATGGGTAGAGGAAGCAGCACCTCCCTCATTGCCCTGGGGTCGCAGGCCCATGTCGCCTACTGCTTACATTCCACCTGACCCATTGGGTCTGTCTACAGAAGGTGATGATGGCAAATTCCCTGAAGAAGAATTACATGAGATGTTCCCTGACAGGTTGATGTTTATATAGTAACTAGTAACATATTTAAATAAATAAAAAAGATCTACTTGTAAGAGACTTATAATTAGAGCTTCATTTATCTACAATAGAGTATTTTATCATTTTTGATTATTCAGACAGACACATAAATCACGCCTATATCACCGAACTGGTAGGCAGAGGTGCATTACACACCCACACTTTGTCAGTAATTTTGTTGGTCCCACCTCCATAACCATTCTGTCATTCAAACCAAAATTCCATCAGCCAGGACAGATGTTACACAAGCTAATATTTTTGGATATGCTCACACAACGTCATCTAGAACAAACTAAGCTATAAGCTTGTGCTATGGGATCTAGACAACTGATAAACATACTTATGGTATACCGCCTTTTGCCTGAATTTTATTTGCCCTAATTTCATTTGCCATAATAGTCAACCGACGTAATATTATATGACATAATATTCATTTGCCCTACTCTTGATTTGCTATATTAGTCACATGCTAGAAGCTTTGTTTCCCATAAAGTCACTTACCATAATATCATTTGTCATAATCATTGTAAGCCCTAATTATCACATGCACTAATTTTCACATGCCCTAATTATCACATGTCCTAATTATCACATGTCCTAATTATCACATGCCCTAATTATCACATGCCCTAATTATCACATGCACTAATTTTCACATACCCTAATTATCACATGTCCTAATTATCACATGTCCTAATTATCACATGTCCTAATTATCACATGCACTAATTTTCACATGCCCTAATTATCACATGTCCTAATTATCACATGTCCTAATTATCACATGTCCTAATTATCACATGTCCTAATTATCACAAGTCCTAATTATCACATGCACTAATTATCACATGTCCTAATTATCACATGCACTAATTTTCACATGCCCTAATTATCACATGTTCTTATTATCACATGTCCTAATTATCACATGCCCTATTTATCACATGTCCTAATTATCACATGCACTAATTTTCACATGCCCTAACTATCACATGTCCTAATTATCACATGTCCTAATTATCACATGCCCTAATTATCACATGCCATAATTATCACATGCCCTACTTATCACATGCCCTACTTATCACATGTCAAAACATCAGTGAGGTTTAGGTTAGGTTAGAACATGAAAGACAACGCACGAACCGAGCGAGCGAAACGAGCGTGCCGCGGCAGCGGCCGGCGAAGTGCCACAATAATTTGTCATAAAAGCCCTTTTTTTTAAGTTGCGGCGCCTTGACATGGCCATAGTGCGTCCATTGCCGGACGCCCCTGGTAGTTGCGGTGGTATTTACCCAGTGGCGCCCGGCCGATAATCATTGCCCTAATTATCACATGCCATAACATCATTTGCCATCGACATTGAGGTTTAGGTTAGGTTAGAACATGAAAGACATCGCACGAGCCGAGCGAGCGAAGCGAGCGCGCCCCGGTAGTGGCCGGCGAAGTGCCAGAAAGCTAATAAGTAGATAGGTATTATAATTAAAAACAATTTTAATAATCATACTATATAATTATAATTAAAAAACAATTTATTATGGCGCTTAAATATCATGTGTAATGATTATTATGGCATTTAAATATTCTAAACGACATAATTCGTAGGGCTCTTTCCACCGCAGGTCTTCCGGCCGTACGTGAACCAAATGGTTTTGCACGAAGCGATGGAAAGAGACCGGACGGTATGTCATTGCTACCGTGGAAAATGGGAAGGCCTTTGGTGTGGGACGCTACATGCGTTTACACCTTAGCACCTTCTAAGCACATCCGGATGTGCCGGCCAGGGGCGAAGCTTCGTAAGCTGAGGACTGCATGCCCGATATATGAGGTAACAAACATAAAAAAATAAAGCAGTCGAATTGAGAACCTCCTCCATTTTTGAGGTCGGTTAAAAATCAAAGTTAAAAGCAGTCGAAATGAGAACCTCCTCCTTTTTTGAGGTCGGTTAAAAATCAAAGTTAAAAGCAGTCGAATTGAGAACCTCCTCCATTTTTGAGGTCGGTTAAAAATCAATTACAACTGATTTTTTCTATTTTATTCCATGCGCTATTATCACTACAGGCATAATTGTTCGCGGTGGCTAACGTCCGGAGTTTTTTATTATATCGGCTAGTGAATAATATCGTTTTGAATTGTAGATGATAAATAACTCGGCCCGGGTTTTGCGCTAAATGGCAAACTACATCTACAAGTCTTTGAAAAATACAACGCTTTTGGTCAACTTGCTGATTGTGTTTTGAAATTTCTTCAGCAAATTGGCGTGACAAGTGAGTTTTACTTACTTTAGAAATACTCACATCTGGTTAAGGAGAAACAACTAACGACTTTCTCTGATCAAAACGTAATGATTTTACCCTTTGGTCTTTTAATAAAACGTTACAGCACCTCAAATCACCACAAGGCACAATTTCTTCCATATTTAACACTCAAACAAACTAATTCACAACTTTTAAACAATAAAAAACAATTTTTAAAAAAATCACCGACTCTTAAAAGCAAATTACTACGCGAAACTGAAGTAAACAAACGCGAACATAGCATAGGTCGCCACGCAACCGATGTGCGACGAACTTCAGAGCAAAAACCAGGCTTATGGGCGAGTAGATTTTGCTATACCAACCTACTTAAGTATTGTGGTATGCTAGCGAAAATATCCATAGGTGTGAAAGAGAAAATGCAAGCCCGATTCAGAACAGGTTAGGCAGTCGACGTTGTTTTCGTAGACGTCTTTTTGCCAAATAATAAATTAGTAAATAATGCATGCTAATCTACTTGACACTACTGTACACGCTCGAGATCAAAATTATACTAGCAGCGCTAAATGAGACGGGCGCACGCGACGGGTGCTCGCGGATTCGTGACCCGCGGCGGACTTGTAACGCGTGCACCCGCGTCCGCATCCGCCCGTGTTTTAGCGTTCTGCCTTAATATTATCATGAATAAATCCTATTTAGATAAAGTTGGTCGGCCTTGCATGAAACTAGCAAGCTTGATAAAACAATAACTTGGATAGCTGCAATCGTTATTCCTGACACAAGAAAATTCATATCAAGGTAGGAAAACGTATTCAATTTTGCTGTAAGCTTTAGTTCTGGTGATCGTTTCATGTTTGGAATTTTACAGCAAATACAATATTTCTACGTCAATACAGGCATTCATGACTTGATTCAGTCTTAGGTTTTTTTATATACTAATCAAGCACAGTCCATCCAATGGTCAGTTGTGGTCATAACCTAGAGATAGTTGTTACCATGCTTGTTCCTAAAGTATAAAGAGGAACAATTAAAACATTTTTGAAGTAGTTGATTATAAAAATGATAAGTCCTATACTACTTTCACTTTCAGCTCTGGCAAACTATCAGATGATAACTTCCAACCTGGTTGGTATTTGCTTGAACATCATAGTAATACTTCATATGAAGATCTCCGAGCTGGAATGGTATTTCTGCAACGGAAGGTATGTGGATCTTGACTAATGTTGCATTTTCAACCGACTTCCAAAAAATGAGGAGGTTCTCAATTTAACAGTATAGTAGCTTTCATTTAAAAAAAGTGTATTTCAGTCATTTGAAGCCGGTTGTCGTGTAAATTTTTGACGTGTATTTTATGTTGTACCATTAGGCACACAATTAATGTGTGCATTACTTTAGTTCAGTAGAAGTATACCCTAACGAGAATCATTATAAAACAAGTTAAAAATATGGCAAAAATTTGCCATATATTTTAGAGTTTTCGAAAGTTTTCTCAGAAAATCTAAAAAAAAAAAAGTTCAACGTCACTTTAAAGGTCTTTGACTATGCTGAGTTGATTGCAGCTGGTCTTGAGTCTCTAACTATTACCGTTCTCGATTTGACCTCGTTTTGACCTTGACCTTGAGATCAGAGGTCAAAGGTCAAGCAAATTTTAGAGGTCTTTGACCATGCTGAGTTGATTGCAGCTGGTCTTGAGTCTCTATTACCGTTCTCGATTTGACCTCGTTTTGACCTTGACCTTGAGATTAAGAGGTCGCAGGTCAAGTTCATTTTAGAGGTCTTTGACCATGCTGAGTCGATTGGCGTTTACACTGAGTCTCTAGCTCTTACCGTTCTCGAGTTGAAAGTAGTTCACGGACGGACGCACGGACATTACGGTTGTATAAGAGATTTTCGTTTCGAAAACTCTAAAACCTAGCTATATTGCGGAAAACTATAAGAGAATGTCCAACAATATTTATTTTATTTTATGATTGGTACACTAGCCAATTTCCATTATGTGTGAATATACTTACACCAGTATTCACAAACGACACTATGAGACGCGCGAACGCTAAGCGCTGTCAAACCCTATTGTTATTGCAGCGCTTAGCGTTCGAGTGCCTCATAGTGTCGTTTGTAAATACGGGTGTTAATGTTATCAATTTATCATACCAAATGTAGCAGCCCAGACCAGGCTCTTATTCCTCGGTAAGCACTGAGAGAATTCTCAGTGGCGCCCGGCGGACCTTAGCCATCTGTGTGGCCGCTGTTTGAAGGTCGGGTGTTACCCCGTATCTTTGGGGTCGGGTTTTATTGTATGGGTTTCTAGGTGGAAAGTCAAAAGGAAGGACAGCTGAGTTTCCTCAAGGCGAACACAGGTGCAGTCATGGACCAACTTGATCGACTTGTACTTCTTAAAAATATGTATGAGGAAGATGAAAGGAAAAATGGCAAAGAACCATTGCCAAGTCTTCAAGCTGCTATAGAAGGTATTTGTTGCAGATATTTAGCTTCAAAATTTCCACGGGAACACATTCCTTTCCTCAATTACTCCTTATAATATCACCTAACTGCCAGTGAAAATCCCGTAAAAGTCGGTGCCCTGTTTAACATTATTTGAACTGTGTCACAATCTTTTCCATTGCTTGGGAAAAATTTGTTTAGCAATGAAAAGAATTACAGATTTTTTAGTATTATTATCATAAAATAATATTTATTCTTCATTACAGGAACATAAAACAGCTGTTCTTACTGTTTTTTTTTTGTTTCAGAGTCCATAACCCTAGCAGATTCTTTATTCTCTGAGATTCTATCTCGCAAGGACAATGCGGACAAGACGCGCGAAGCCCTATCACTATTGACCCGACATAAGTTTTTGTTCCAACTGCCCGCATCTATAGACAGAAATATAAGGAAGAAAGAGTATGATCTCGTGGTTAACGATTATACAAGAGTCAAGAATTTGTTTGGAAATACTGATGTAAAGGTTAGTAATGGTGCGGTCACACGATGTCTGCTCGCGTGGCTCCTCAAATTGACGCGAATATTTCCCTAGTGGCCATACGCTTGCGCATTCCATTATTACGCCTATTCCGTTCCTTTGACTGGCGCTAATAATCCGACAAAATCCGGCGAGGTGAGTAACGTGTCCACACAATGTTCCTCACCGTTTCTCTCGCTATTCGACGAGCGTGTGGACGCAGGGTAATACATTAGACCTGTACCTGTAGCATTACTTACATTCATATTCTTTTATTGTCGCTCCTACGTCCATTGCCTCAGGGCACCGGCGGACTTTGCTCCTCTATGCGTCCTTGACTGAAACTAATATCTACAAACTGCATAGATTCTGCCTCCATTCAATTTTAATTCTGTATTTATTTGGTCGATTTTAGCTATTCCAGAAAATTCTCAGCGAAATAGACAAGAAAATAGAGGATTTAAAAGAAAAGTTGTACAATAGAATGATAACTATGCCAATCAATGTGCAGGAGCAAACTAAATACATAAGGTGAGTCGATACACGGGTCTCGAACATGAGATCCTTCATGCTTCAGTCATGCGGCCACCGAGGCACTCCGTCAGACTATACTTATGAAGGCGAAACTGTGTGTTTCTCCTAGACATATTTCAAAATTTGGTTTGGAAGCAATACCCTAGATTAGCACATAGACTACTTATTAATAATAATAGACCTGCTCGCTTCAGTGAACTGGCTGCGTTTTGGTGACCTCTTTGGGGAAACTGAAGGTTTTGCCTGTCATACCGATAACGCGCGATCGTAAAATAGTAGTGTTAAGAATGGGACGGGTTTAATTACTACGATCTATATTATCGACATTGTTTGTAGGTAATGAAACAAGGGTTATATTATATTAATTATATTTATATAATGTATATTTTTCAAAAACTACAGACAAAATAAAATTGAAAATGACAGTTCTCAAGAATCGTTAGTAAAATAGTTATGAATATTATAAAGAGGGAAAGTCTGAAGAAAAAAAATATATATAAGTAAGTAAGTATATATACAACGTGTTTCATATTAGTGTGGTCATATTTGACCCTCGTTACACATGCGCGTTGAGTTAACTATACGCACGGACAAAATTGCAAATACAAGTTTAGTTAAAACTTTTAAGGTGTCATGTAAATTTAATTGATTTGTTCATTTAATCGATATTTTATAAACCCAACACTACCTAGGGTCAAATTTATTCGTAAGGTTCAGTCCTCTTCGATGAATCGTAAACAACTCTTATTTCATATGCTCCTGGTACAGAATACTATTTTGTAGTAATGATAGGTTGTGGACTTTAAAACAACAAAAACTAACCGATTTCATTGTGCATGTCATCCTGGTAGATAGGTAGGTACCGTGTTCCACAATAAACACAACTAACTCACTAATATCACGATACTTAGATAAACATTATTGAATTTAATAAAAAATACACTTCCTACCTCTAATAAACACAAAACTAAAATACGGTTCGCGAAACTAGGGGATCGTTGTGCTTCCTCTCGGTACCACTGGCAAAAGTTGAGACGTGGTACGAAATCAGCCGGTGTCAGTTCTTGGGTGTGCCTGAAGTGGTACAGATGTTGACCATCTGCTTTTAGCACGCGCCATACTCTCAAATGATTCATTCCCAGAACAATTCCAGCGCGGCGAGTACTTGTTCTGGGATTGGATTGAAAATGCTCGAGAATACTTTCTTCTTGCTCTGGTGGTACAACAGATGGTCTGCCTTCTGAGCGGGAACCACGGAAAGAACCAGTGTCATGTAAACGGTTCACCATTTTTCGGAAGCACTCCACAGATGGTAACCGCCGCCGTTCACCTTCGAGTCTATTGTCCACAAATCTTTCTCGATAAAGGCGACGAGCTTCACGCAGACTGCCATCGGCTGCCCCGACACGCCATGATCGATTAACACAGATTACTACGTACGCCTAATATCAAAGTTTACTTGCAACTGAAAAGAAATTAGATAGTTGTAAGTGTTGCCCAAGTGCAATGTCTTATTTCCTTGAATTACGTCGTAATTTTGGTAAAAATCTAATAAAAGTACCAAGTAGGTACTTAGTTTTATTTATGAAAAAAAGCTAGTAGGTACCTAGTATAAAATAATTTAAGAGATAAATAATAACATAATTATTATTTACCATAAACACAGGATATTTCCCTAAGACCTATGAAATAAAATAAAATTGTTGAATGCCAGCGCGGCGTCGCTCGCATGATAGTATGCATGTAAATACATTTCGAAACCTACTTAAACCCATTTAAAAAAAAACCGCTTCAAGATCCGTTGCGTAGTTTTCAAGAACTAAACATACATTAGAACAGACAGACGGAAAAAGCGACTTTCTTTATCCATGTAGTCTAAGATTAGTAATTTATTACCAATTGCTAAAATGAACAAATATCCAGCATAAAAAAAGCTAATAAAGTCCCCGTTTATGAAGAACATTGCGTTAACTTGCAACACCGGAATAATATGGGTTTTGCGGTAAAATTTACGTGTTGTGACGTGTACGTCTTTGATATATGCCGACATCGCTACTGATACCTAGTTTCTTCAAAGCGGCTCCAATCAAAAAAGTGGGCGGTTCTCTTTGTAATTTTTAGGGGTCCTTAAGATACATATTAGTGAAACTGACACCAACACCTCCTACTTTTTCTGATATCCTCGTTCAACCATACAAGTTGCCACTTTTAGCGATAATGTTTTATGAACTTTTATGCATCACATTATCATGACGAATCGAGAACCTAAGTACCTACTCTTTTTTAAAGTCGGTCATAAATAACCAAACACCTTGCAGATCATTTACTTCATGGTAAATGAGTCGAAAGAGAGTTCACGATATGGTAGTGCAGTGACTGGCATCCACGATCTCTCTATCCCGAAACTGAATACCTACATACTACTATACCCACCAGCGTTCTCAACAGCTACAACATAAACTTCTACACAAACAGCAGTTGTATTTTAAATATCTGTGCGGAACCAATTTATAAAAAGTGTAAATTTAAGGAAGACAAGAACATAAATGTTTCTTCTCTTTTCTTCGACAGCAAATGCGTTGCTCCTGGTATTTGAGTAGGTTGACAACAAATTACGTGTGAGTTGTGACATTCACGACAATCACGTGATACATAAATTCATAGAAAAACTTCAAAAATAACATTGAGTAGGCACTCTTTATTTTGACCCCAAGTTGTGATTCGGAAACTATTTTGTATGATAACTATTGATAAAGTAACTTTATCTGTTGGTTAAAATTTTGAGTAACAACGAGACTGTCCGAATCTATTTCACTGTTTGGCAAACCTACTTGAGGTCAAATCTAGAGTTCATTCTAATCATATGTTTATTTTGTAGTGCAGTCTTAGAGCTTAATTTCAATGAGCTATCGATAAAAAGGAAAATTTATCGACTACGTCATTATAAGTCAATATTTTATTAAATTAATTAAAGACCCCGCGCAATATATTATTTAGGCCCTACCCAATGCAACCTTGAGATATGACCACACTAATATGAAACACGTTGTATATATATAATGTATTCTGAGTGATTGAAATATCTATCAATTGCCAGTTTTTTTCGCGTGTTTGACTACTCAAGATTTTACCCCTTTTTCACTCATTGTTAATTAATCACTAAAACATTATATTAAATAAATTTCGCATTTAAAATTAAACTCGTCCAAAAATCCAGCCCTACTAAAAACACAACTTCATCTCATGAACTTCGACATAAGTTTGCCGATGCTACGGCTGGCCGGCGGACCACATACGTCTCAGTTCCAAAAGGTCTCATCGCGCGCGGATTATAATGAAACGGACATTTTTTATGAAATTTTAAGATCTGCAACATATTTATCGATAGCAGCATTTTCATATTTACCCACATCCCTAGCGCTTAACCGAACGAAAGAGATAGTGTCAAATGCACTTGTGTAAGAAAGAGATATGAATATTGCAATTCGTTGCATGTACTCTCCGCCAACCTGTATAAAATGAACTCCGTCAATTCTTTTACGGAACAAAATGTAGATAAGATAATGTATTTATTTAACTTACCGATGAAATGAAATTCCGTCTTTGCGAAAGTTTGATGTCTGCGTATTAATGCCACTGGCTGAGCCTAAATCGCTTATCGTAGAAACCTAAAACTTGGAGGGAGTGTTTATTATATGGCGTATACTTCCGATAAAAAAAGATTTTTCCAAAATTTATTAATTCCTAAAGGGGTGAAAAAGGGGGGACAAAGTTTGTACGGAACAACGTGACTGCTCAGAAACTACTGCACCGATTTAAAATTTCTTTCGGTATAAAGCTACATTTTTAGCGAGTAACATAGACTATATAACATCACGACAGAGTTAATATTTTTGATTGATTTTTTTCTTTAATTCCACGGCCTAATGCCGCGGCCGCTCTTACGTGCGTTGCCGGGCGTCTCTGGTTCACACGCAGAAGATATTTCTAGTGGCGCCCGGCGGATAGCGTTGGATTAATTGCGTAATTACAAGGAAAAAAATTGAAAGGTCACTGCTCAACCCACCCTAATGTTCGTTCTGCAGGTTACTAATAAGCCTAAACTGGTCGGGCGACGCCGCATGGGATGCCATCACGAGTCGCAAGGACTATCTGACGACGCTCATGAACAAAGTCAAAGATCATTTCAAACTGAAAGAGGAACAAGAATGCTCAGATAAAGGTCAGTTACATCACTTTTGGTCCCACATAATAGGGGGCGAGTTAGTTGCAGCCACTTTTTGTTTTTTTTTGAAAGAGTCTACGTCCGTCAGCTGATACACAACCTCCATCCTGAATTGAGCCCTAAACATTTACCGCCTCATCACCTACTGTTACCTCTCACTGAATAATATAACCACTATTGTTTAGTTACTGCAATCATTTGAAGGGTAGGTCCTGCCAAGTCATACCTATCACGATTCCTTAACTTTAATTTGTACGATGTGAATTGACAAAGTTATGACCGTTTTAAAAATCGAAAATGTCCTGCATATTTTTGAGACACCATGTTTCTATACATACACTTAACTACATTGTATTGTGCATCGATTATACTACTTTTTGTTGATTTTATCACCGAGCGTTAATTGTAAACTATGAACAACTATTTATGGCTTTGAAGGATAAAACACAAATATTAACATACGTTTTTAAAAAATTTAAATAACATGTTTGGGTTAGGTATCGAATAGCTAACATAAAGTTTATCGCAGTACTTAAAAAAAAAGCGAGGGTGCCGCTGACTCATCTACGCCCAAGATCATCGACCTCCATGATCGGGCCTGAGATCGGTCTTACAGAAGCAGGCTAAAAGGGGCCTCAGCCCCACAGCACGCAACCAGATTCACCCACAGACGCGGGATAAAACCCAAGCCAACGACGCGGGATTGTCATCCCGACCGAACCCTCGAAGAGGCCACACAGGTGGTCAAAGTCCGCCGGGCGCCACTGGAAACGCCGGGCCGCGGAATAAAAAAAAGTACTTAAATAAATCAAAATCAAAATATCTTTATTCATGTAGGTCACAAAGTAACACTTATGAACGTCAGAAAAAGAAAATGCTTCTACATTTACATTTACCGCCAGATTCGCAAGACAATAGGTAGAGCCTGTGAGGAAAGAACCTGGCAAGATAAACTCACGGCCACTCTTTTTATTTGCCAGTAAATACAATGATTCTGTTACAACAATAAAACCCGTGAATGAACTTAAAAATTATGGATCTCTGTTATTCACAAAAAAAGTCGAATACTAGTTAAAGGTGCCACATAATCTCAAAGTACCCATACCTAACAATATCATAATAATAATAATTTAACAATAATAAGTGAGAAATAAATAACCGTGTATAAATTGACAGGTAAACGTAAAGCGAAAGACTCAGATATTGATAATGGTGCTTGGTCAGTTCGAGGCGCGTGGTGTGCTGCGGCTTGCGGCGCGTTGTCAGCACAACTGCATGCGTTATGGCCTCTAGCTAGAAGATACTTCGCTGGGGAACTAGCTGGGGAGCCCACTGACCATGCCAGGCAGAAACAACTTAAGGTAATGGTAATTTACAATAGGTGGGGTACACGGGACGTCTGGCAATCGGAGTTGTGGCGGAAATTTAAGAGACAAAAATAGTACGCGGGCCCTAGAACATTGAAAAATATTGATTAACAGCAAGCTCATTTTTCGTAAGTAGCTTTATTTTACCGAGTCCTACCCCAATATCTCAAAAAGAAATCTCAAATGAGGTAGCTAATAGAGTTATCCAGTTAAAATATTCGGAACAAAATTGTAAGGTTGCATTAATTTGTATAGAGCTGCAAAGTGGTGCAGGTATTAAGTACATCATTATAAATCAAATATCAAAAGTTCTGGATAACTCTGTTAGCTACCTGATTTGAGATTTCTTTTTGAGATATTGTGGTAGGACTCGGTAAAATAAAGCTACTTACGAAAAATGAGCTTGCTGTTAATCAATATTTTTCAATGTGCTACGGCCTGCGTACTAAAAGGATAGATGACTGCCAAATCAAATCATCCTTTTTTGTTGAATGACAAAATGTTAAGTTTCGTGGTATTTTGTATGAAATACTTAACTATGACGTCACTTACATGTACTGTCAAATCAGCTGCTATTAGTGTTTCAATTGATGAATAAAAATAATACAAGAAAGATATGTGATGAGATTGAATATAATTTTTATTCAAAAGTACATTTAAATTATTTCTTATAGTTGTAGGTCACTTCCCTGTAATTAGCCCTTTTTCTCTGAAGATATTAAAAATATCCGCTAGGGGCAGCATCGTGAGGGGATAGGAGGTACATTATTTTTTGAATTCTAAGATCAAAATTAGCCGATTCGGTCGTTTGTCACTAAGTTCCGCCTCAACGACTGGACCGATGTTGACCCTGTACCCCCCACCGGTGCTATCACTAACGGATTTAAAAAAATCGTCATCGTGTGCTATACGTACCATAAACAAATGAACATTGTTGTTAACAAATCACAGGAGATGATAATAGCAGCGGTCGAGTTATTCTCCTCGCACATGCGCTCGTGCCTGCTGTCGGGCGGCGCGGGAGGGAAGGCCGCGCACATGGACGCGCTGCGCCTGCGCCTCGTCGCCAACCTGCGCCACTTGCGGGAGGCGTACGATGAACTGCTCAAGCTGGATCTGCCTTCACAGGTATGGACTGAACTACTCACTAAATAAGGCTGGCTATTTTCTGACCCAGAGAATAAGTATCGCCATCCAACGTGACACCACAGCCAGCGTTCTGGGAACCTTACCAGTCGGCAATGACATTATCCTTAGAAAAACAAAACGCATCAATATTGGTCAATCAGTTCGGGAGCTATGATGCCACAGACAGACAACAGATGCACAGGTTAACTTATATAACCCCTCGTTTTCCGTCGGCGGATAGGTTAAAAAGAAACAAGATTCCTTCAAAATTGTACTTAATTCAAATTGTATCTCTTTCTAGCCCCTGAGTATAGTTGAGAAGGTGATATTCGATTACCGCGTGTACGGCATGACAGCGTTCCTACAGCGAGCTCACAAACGAGTCAAGGGATTGGACGAGAAGGAGACTTGGAAGATTGAGGAGTTCACCGACTATGGAGCTGTCACTCTACTTGTAAGTGTACCGCCTTAAGGAAATACTCGTGTTGAATTAGAGTTGTCCTGTAAAAAATCTGAAATCTTTTTTTCTGCCTTTCCCATTGTTCTGCTACCTTGAGTTAACCTTAATCTGTCTGTGAAAACCGCAAGAAAATCTGTTCAGTATATTCAGAGCAAGGCTAAAGTCTTTCGACCATACAGCCTAGTTGACTGTTGCCGCCATATTGTCGATAACTTGTAAATTTTTTGTTTGTCAAAATGCCTAAACGTATTAGATGTATGTATGAAACTGCACATAACTAGGTATTAGCACACTCGTAGGATACTATAAAGAAACTGGCCAAGCCTCGTTTCTTTAAAATCTACTCTTGTTCTAATACCCTTGTTATGTAACACACACACACAGACACATACATATCAAGCCTATATCCCGAAGGGGTAGGCAGAGGTGCATTACACACCCACAATTTGCCAGTATTTTTAGTACCACCTAATAGGGGGCAAGCCTATTGCTGTCACCGGGCACATTTATAATTGGTTATGTCCAAAATGACCAAATGAATTTAATAAAAAGTAGCAGCTATATTGTAATTTAAAAAAAATAAACCCGTTGCCTTGCGATGAAATGTTGATGAAAAGCAACAAAATCTTACGTGCCAGCCGCTGTGGCACAGCCAATTAAAGTCCTGGGCGTCTCGAACTAAACACTTTTTATGAACGTTCTGTAACAGTTTCATAAATTACTATGAATATGTCCAGCCAATATGTCCAAACAATATATCCAGCCGCAGCTACTAGAGAAGTACATGAACGAGGCACTATCAGCGATACACAAGTGCGTGTACAGTGGCGGCCGGCGGGAGAGCGCGCTGCTGGGCGACGGCAGCGAGCCCGCCCTCGCGCTGCGGCAACACACGCAGGCCGTGCTCATCGCGTACGTCACTGTGCTGAGGGACCTCGCCCTACACCATGACGATACACAGGTAACTATCACAGAGCTCTAGCCTCTGCGAAAGAATACGGTCGACTGGCCCATAACCTACAATAAAGTACAGAATGCTTATATATGTTTGTGAAAATGTTAATGTGTTATTCTTTTTGTCATATCATGAGTTTTGTAGTGGCAGCAGATTGGGCCCTGGCGTCTGAGAATGTGTGTGTGTCATTTCCCCCTACTTGATGTGACTTTTATGTATCGGGAAAATGTATACTGACATCTCCCCCCGTCTCGCGGGTTGGGGCCCGTGTAGCTGTATGGTAACCGCCCTCTTAAAGTAGCTGTCATGTCATGTCACATAACTGACATTTTCTGCGATATTATTGGTTATCGATTGAAGTCGACACTGCAATGTTCTTTGGGCTGATAACATAGTACGATGGTACTGTGAGTACATCGAGAACATTTAAGTGAGCCGAAGGCAAACGGAGCTCCCATATAGCGACTCCAATGCGATTAAATGTAACGCTGTATCTCAGTAACTACTGGCGGATTCTAGAAATTTTTGAAGTAAATTAAACTAGATTTAAGTGCAAAAAATGTGACGGAGTCAGAAATTTAAAAAAAGGTGCTAAAAATGTTTATTTGAGGAACCAAAATTTAAATGTATATGGGAGAAATTTCGCGCACTTTTTGTATCTTTCAAAATATTATCTCAAAATAAATATAAATAAATATACCCTCATGAAATTTTTAAATGACTTATTACTGTTACTGAAAACACTCCGCTCAATATGCAGCAGCGCAGGGTGACGCCAGCGTAGCAGCACCTAGTATAGAATCATTATAAATAAATACATCTATCAGGGCGCATTTTCGTTAGTCGTTAGCGCCCGGAGGTCGATAGCCCGTTTTCATTGGCAGTAAACCATATCCGCAATTCCCCGCTTGCGGGTTATCGACCAAGTTATCGTCCAATGTGACTGTGCCCTGAGACAAAGATTCGAAGCAAATATTATTTGGGTAAAGAAGATAATTGGGCTAATCAACTATCATTTTGTTAATCGAACACAAAACAATTATTTTTGGATTTCAGGAGTTCAATAACAGCAACTTATCTGTTGCACTTGAGCAACTCATAGAGGAAGACGCCAGCAACGGTCGCAGCTGGCAGCAACGGCTGTTGCTCGCCGGCACCAACGCGCATTATACCCGACGGGTCACTCTCACCAATATATCTGATGCATTTCATAAGTATGTTTCGTCTTTATGTATTTATTGCACCGTTTAATCTCTATACACTGAACCGAAAAGGTTTGTTTGGTTGAATTTACAAATCTCAGAAACTCATCATTCACTGAGCCTTTTCCCAACTCAGTTGGGGTCGGCTCTCCAGTCTAACTGCGATTCGGCTGAACTTCGATATTTTCCGTGAAGCGACTGCCATCTGACCTTCACAACCCATGGGCGATATCGAAGTTCTGCAGTTAGACCGGTCGGATTTTTGATTTAGGGCTCCAGCTACCCCTAACGACTGCCATAGATGTTCGTATGACAACCGGGACCGACGGCTTAACGTGCTCTCCGAGGCACGGAGGGGTCTCAGTGTCTTAAGAAATGGTCACCCATCCTAAGACCGGCCTGAGTCGATGTTGCTTAACCTTTGCAATGTGTTAACATTGTCGGTTACCACTAGACATAGATAACCTCCTAATAGATTCCGCATTACTGTAATTTTGTTCCTTACCGAGTTCACCTGTTTTGGCGGAATGCGAGGGGCGCGCGGAAACATGTAAGTGCGCTATGATTGGCTGTTTCAAGGTCAATCTTCGAATGCACCGAATACTAGAGATGGGATAGGCATGAAAATGTGTCGATAAAATTTTGATAGGTAGGTATATTATAATTATATTTTTATAATTTAATTAGATCGTTTATTCCTTTATATTCTTATTTTATACATTTTTAAATACATTCATAAAAAACACAAATACATTTAAAAATATAAAAATTATTATTTATTATTATAATTTTTATAGGAATAGTCTCGGGAATAGGTAGGTAGATCAAGAGGGACAGGTATTATCAACTATCAGTTCCTGTTTCCTCAAACTTTAAGTAAAAAAATTCCTACCTATTCCGATCTCTGATGATCGCACATCTACCGAGCCTTTTCCCAACTCAGGATCAGCTTTCCAGTGTAACTGCGATGCAGCTGAACTTTAATATTTTCCGTGGAGCGACTGCCATCATTCTGACCTCCACAAACTATAGGCGATATCAAAGCTCTGTAGTTAGACCAGTTGGATTTTGATTTAGGGCCCCAAATACCCGTAACGACTGCCATAGATGTTCGTATAATAACCGGGACCGACGGTTTAACGTGTTCCCAGAGGCACGGAGGTCTCAATTTCTAAAAAAATGGTCACCGATCCTAAGACCGCCCTGGTTAGATGTTGCTTAACC
Source organism: Nudaria mundana (assembly GCA_963556515.1). NCBI lineage: Eukaryota > Metazoa > Arthropoda > Insecta > Lepidoptera > Erebidae > Nudaria > Nudaria mundana. The sequence continues at coordinate 7,380,137 of OY748289.1, read as the reverse complement.
TTAGCAAGTTGTAATATACACGGTTACCACTAAGCCACGAGCCCCCCATCTCTGATGATGATACATTATAATTTTATATTTTTATTCAATAGATGTAAAATAATATAATTTATACCGGTGTTACGAAAGGGTGTACAATGGTGGGTGTACGTGTTACAACCCGAAGCCAGCACCATCAGCTGGTCGACCAGAACCCGTTTCGATATGTCGCGACCGCCAGGGAAGAAAAAAAAAGTTCATAAAAAAAACATTATCACCGAATAAATACACACTTGTTTAAACAACACTAGCTAAAATCAGCTGCTTAGGTCATCGACATCAAAATAGGTACATTGTATAGTTGTAGCTACGTCAAGCCGTAGCGTTGGAACACGTTTGTTTTGATTTGAAATATCTTTTTAAATATTTTGATGATTTTTTTTTCTTCTTTGGCGGTCGCCATATATCGAAACGGGTTATGGTCGACCAGCTGATGATGCTGGCTTCGGGTTGATATAACCCTTTCGTAACACCCTGTATAAAGAATATAGAAATTATAAATAGATCACAAAAACTGATGTCATCGGCGGGGCTATAATTTCTTTCTTAATATTTTACGTTGTTATTGGTAGGAAACCAACTCTCCCCACGAGATGTTGCATCTACCCATTTCTTTTTCCTCTCGGGGCATCCAGGAAACCTATAAAATAATATATATTTCAGTTACATTGCTAATACTGAATCACATTAGCTGCGAAAAAAAAAAAATAACGCCAACGCATAAATTGGTCGCAAATAAATCGCAGCTTACCGAAATTCAAGCGGGCGCAGTCGCGGGCGACAACATGTTGCTTATTTATAGGTACTTTTTTTTTTTTTTTATTCCGCGGCCCAAGGCCGCGGCCGCTCTAACGTCCGTTGCCGGGCGTCCCTGGTTACTAGCAGAGGGTATGTCCAGTGGCGCCCGGCGGACTTTGACCACCCCTGTGGTCTCTGCGGGTGTTTGGTCGGGACGAGAATCCCGCGTCATTGGGGTCGGGTTTTATCCCGCGTCAGTGAGTGAATCTGGTTGCGTGCTATGGGGCAAAGGCCCCGCAGCACGCAACCCTTCTAGCCTGCTTCTGTAAGGACGGTGGGTGGCGATCCCGCCGTCCTCAGGCCCCGATCATGGAGGACGATAGTCTTGGGCGTAGTCGCGTAGTCTGGGGCGGCCTGGCCGCCGACTACAGAACTCGGCGGGGAGGGTACGCTCCCTCTCCCTCCCGGCCGCCTCCTTCGCGAGCATGACTTGCTCGCAGAAGGACACGGCCGCGTTCCACCTACTCCCGCTGGATACCATGGCTTGAAGCATGGTCCCCAGCGAGAGGGTATCCACGCCCAGACCCACTACGAGGTCCCGGCGCTGACTCGCCCACGCTGAGCACTCCACCAACGTGTGGAGTGCGGTGTCGTCGTCGGAAACCTCGCAGTGTTGACACCGGGGTGTGACCTCACGATGCATGCGAAACAGATAGCTACCGAAGCATCCATGCCCGGCAACCATCTGCGTCGCACGGTACGTGAGGTCACCATGCTGCCTCTGCAGCCAATCGTCCATGATCGGTCTCACCGCCGCGATGAAGATGGCACCCCCCTTGGGTTGCTCAAGTCGCACCCTCCATGACTCCATGAGATCCTGGCGGAGTTGGGACCGCTGGTCCTCGATTTCTCGAGACGCAGGCCTGTGCTCCCGCTCCAGCGCCTCCTTGCGCCATTGGAACAATGACGCAAGGGCTCTCGCTTCCAGGTCCCATGGAGGGGTCCCGGCTAGGAGACATGCAGCCTCTCCGGAGATCGTGCGGTACCCCCGTACGGTTCTGACGGCCAAGGTTCTAAGTGGTCTGTTTAACAGAGTCACGTTCCCCTTGACCGCCAACCTATCCGCCCATACGGGAGCCCCGTATAGGGCCATACTCCGCACGATCCCCAGGTACAGTCTCCTGCAGGAGGCGTTGGGTCCCTTTAGGTTGGGCATCAGTCGCGAAAGCGCGACCGATGCCTGCGTCACCTTGGGGACCAAACTTCGGAAATGTGGTCCGAAGTTCCATCGGCTATCAAGTACGATCCCTAGGTACTTCATCGAGGGCTTGATGCCGATGCTAACGCCTCCCACATTTATGCTGGAACCTTCTGGTGGACCGTTCCGAGGTCTGTGAAAACACAGAACCTCGGACTTGTGCAAGGCCACCTCCAGTCCCAGCTGCCGTATCCGACCCACGACTCGAGCAACACCCGTCGTGACCTTGAGTGCTGCCTCCTGGTACGTTGCACCCCGCGCCGTGACGAGGGTATCGTCGGCGTAGCACGTTACGCCGACACCCCTAGGCAACGCACCCCGCAGCACCCAGTCGTAGCCGATGTTCCACAGAAGCGGCCCCAGGACCGACCCCTGCGGAACACCGCACGACACATCTCGCCGAGCTGGCCCGAGCCAGCTGGGGAAAGCTATGGCCCTCTCCGAGAGATAGGCCCCGACAATACGACGGAGGTAGAGAGGCGTTTCGTGATACACGAGCGCCTCCCTAACGCAGCTCCATGGCAAGGTGTTGAACGCGTTGGCGATGTCAAGAGACACCGCCACCACCACCTTGCCCTGCGAGACTGCTTCCTCCGTCAGGCTCTTCACGCGCATGATCGCGCTCACGGTGGAGCGTCCCCGACGGAAACCGAACTGGTTATCCGCCAGGTCTGGCCCCACACTCGTGAGATGCTCGACGAGGCGTTCCGCGATAATTCGCTCAAAGAGCTTACACACCTCGTCGAGCAACACGATCGGCCGGTATCCGGACGGTGAGTCCACCGGCCGCCCCGCCTTACGGATCAGGACCAGTTTCCCCGTCCTCCACACCTTGGGAAACTGGCCCCTTTCGAGGCATGCGCTAAAGAGCCCCATCAGTCGAGGCCCGAGTTCTTCGAGGGCCAGGACCCATGCACGGCCAGGAATGCCGTCGGGTCCGGGGGCAGTGATTTTCCGGCGTTTAAGCCGGAGTACTGCCGCACCTAGCTCCCCCACCCTGACTTCGGGTACGTCGTCTTCGCTGGTGCTATCCGCGTCGGGCAGAGACGGAGCCATGCGCGGAGGGACGTGCTCCTCCGCGCTCGTCGGAAACAGTGAGCCCATGACCCGCTCCAGCTGCTGCGGCTGGAGACTCTAGGTCAGTGGGGGCGCCCTAGGTCGGAGTTTCTCCCTGACCTGTAGGTACGGGCGCCCCCATGGGTTCTGCTGCAGGGTCTCCAGGAGCTCCTCGCGGGCCGCCGTCTTGGCCCGCTTTATCGTCTCCTGGAGATTACCTTTAGCCTCCCTGTATGCCTGAAAAAGCTCCGCCTCTCGGGCTGCCGCGTCGTCTGGGCGGCGACGCCTCCGGCGAAACCTGGTGTACCGGCGGCGGGCGGAGATGCATGCTGCGCGCAGCTCTGCAATCTCCGGCGACCACCAGTACACCTGCTTCCTGGCCGGTATTTATAGGTACTACTTTTTAAAGCACCTACGGCAATAATACTGCAAAATATCGATGACGTACTACCTATATCATACCGATATCCCATCACTATCGATTCAAGTGCTATTGTAATGTATTGTTAGAAAAGGATAGCTATTATAATCTGGCTAATGAGTGAAAGAGTAATTTCAAAAAGACATCAACGGGTTCGAAATTGTTTGTGTTTATATTCCATTACCAACCAGCATAAATTGAACTCCGGTGCCTAGTCAATTTTATATTTACATTTATGTCTAATTTACTTACCGGTGAAATGTAATGCCATCTTTTTGGTAATTTGATGTCTTCGCCGACTTGCCACACCATTTCACGGAACAGGAAGCCATTTAAAATGTAAAATGCTCACAAAAACAATTTTTCTAAATTATAAAATCGCACGTGGTCATAGGTCGCGAAGTTGGTTGTCACTGACGTCGTGATTTTAGGCATAGCTTTATATGCTTGCGAAATCAAGTATGAGTGGCGCGCGTTTGTTGCCCTGCATGCGGAATCTATTAGGAGGTTATCTATGCCACTAGACCACGAGCCCCTAAACGAGCCTACAAATCTCAGAAACTATGGTTTGAATTAAAAATCTATTTTAAATCGACTTATAGGCTATATAAGAAGCAAGTTCCACCAAGTGCCATATTAAAAAACTCCGTCTAATATTCCGAGGGGGTAGGCGAAGTCGTACACGTAGTGTTGTTGTTCCCACGTAATAGGAGGCAAGGATATTGTCACTATTGGGCACTATATACAAGGGAATGGATTAAACATCAGTCAGGACCGATGTTACCTAAAATCTCAGCCATAAAAAAACACAAAATCAAATTTTCTTCCAGTTACGGTTTACCCCAGCCCACAGAAGCGTTACAAGCAACGAGAGAAGCACTAAGTTCACTCGAGTCTACAATAGCAGAAACGTACTTAGAGCATAAGGGCGACCCGCTCGTGGGTACTATAGAGCCTAGTATGGACATGGGGCGACACAAGACTGACGCTGACGCGATTATTGACGACGCCCGACCTTATGTGTACGAGATTATCAATAATTTGATTGCCGTACATGCGGAGGTATGCGATATTGTTTGATTTATTACATAATTGATATATTATCTAAACGTTAACACGTCGTCACGACGTCGGTCCCCGTAGAATATGGGCAGTTTTTGCGTTTGATTGAATTTTTCACGGGAAAAATCACACTCACACTCGCACGATGATTTGGGCTATGAGGATATTGATAGGGTCCCTCAACACCCACCAAATAAAATCAATGAGTGAGTGAAGTGTCTACATTTCAAGGCTAGACAATTTTTGCTTTCGTCTATCTGTATGTGTTTTTGACTAGCGATCTCCACGAAACTTCGCACCAGTGTTGTTAGATTTAAAAATTTTAGTTTCCTTTGATTAAACCCGCGACGTTTGCGGACCATTTCGTCCATTTCCCCAGCTCTCCCCTCAGGGAGAGTGTGGTTGTTCCAGCTTACGGCCCCCCGTCGAACCTTCCCGTGCCCTTTATAAATCTTATCATCTGTTCCACCTTCAGATTGCTTATGTCTTCTTCGTTCATTCTGTCCGACCCCAGGATTTCCCATCTGATCAGTGAGTGAGTACATGGGGCATTCAGCCAGCAGGTGGAAGCTTCACACACACTTTTGTACGTTGTACTACATCAGGTGGACGGTATCTGCGGCTGCGCGTCGTCCCGCTACGTGCGCGACATCTGCGAGACCGTGTGCGAGGAGCTGGCGCGGCTGGCGGCGTGCTCGCCCGGCGCGGGCGCGCTGTCGCCGCAGGCCGCGTTCCAGGCGCGGCTCGAGTACACGCTGCTGCACGTCGCCACCGCTGAACATCTCACTAGGAAAGCCGAGTAAGGGAACGTTTTTATCTTTTCCATTTTCGCGTTTTCATTATTGACCGAGCTAGCGTAGGGACTATTTTGCTTTCGTCTGTTTGTATGTGTGTTCCGGGCTAGCGGCCACATTTTTTAGAACGAACGTGAAAGATCATTATTTGTCATCTTACCGCTCAATAGAATGTTTTGTTTACCGTATTATGTATAACTAGTTATCCCGGCGAACTTTGTATCGCCTCAAATATATATATATATATATAAAAAAAAGAATATTTTAATATTTCATGCAAATGTATGTATTATTCATTATAATTGAAAAACGCGACGGACGGACAGACAGACAAATTGTCGTATTAAATATATAGATTTCCTTTTTACCTATACTTTTACTCAATTTACTCTTGTAATTGCACCATCATCCAGATGTGCGTAACCTCCATCCAAAGGTTGCCTGGAAGAGATCGCTTTAAGCGATAAGGCCGGCCATTGTACATTAATTGCTATAATCAACTGTTAACTTTGTTTGTTTACTATTATGTTGGTGTACAATAAAGAGTTTTCTATCTATCTACAAGTATCTATTTTTTTTTTAATATTTAATTTTCTTTGGCAATGCTATAGTCAGCCAACAACATTAATTTATAAAGACCACCTTTTGAATTCAGCCGTTGGATGTCAGCAAGGTGATCCGTTGGGACCAGTCATCTTCAGTTTGGCCATTAACCCAATAATTCAAAAAATAAAATCCAAATTTAACATTTGGTATCTAGACGACGGGACTTTAGGGGGAAAAGTAGAGACAGTTTTACAAGATTTAGCCCTAATAAAGAACGAGTTTCAGTCAATTGGCTTAGAACTTAACCCGAATAAATGTGAGATTTTTATATCTGAAATCACAGATAAATTAACAACAATCTCCAAATTCAACTTTCTGGCCCCCAACATAAAAGTTTTGGACAAAACTTCTTTACGCCTCCTAGGGTCCCCGATTTTAGAAGATGGCTTTTGCACTTTTATCGAGGAAAAAAAGTGTGTGTGTCAGCTCCGACGCACGACTGGAGTTTACTCCTTAAGTACGAGTATCTAACCATAACAAATTAGAAAGTTGCGCACTAGAGGTGCGCACCAAAAACGTGACACGATTTTCGTTACTTGTTAGTAGGTTTTACCCCTCGGATTTTTCTCATACCGGGCGCCTTATATATGAAAATCGATTCTTAAGGAGTAAACTCCAAAAATTCAAAATTTTGATCAGGTTATTGATAGTCTATGTAAGTATTCATTCAGCTTTCACTATTCTTCGTTTTTGTCTTTTCGTACGCAAATTTACACATGCCCTCCGTTCAGGACAATTTTGGAAAAATGTAGAAATTTTGGGCAGACTAGACAACTTTGAAAAAAATTCTTTGTGTAAAATTTTAAATGTAAATATTAATGACCGGGCCTGGGTCCAAGCGTCTCTTCCAGTTCGCTTGGGCGGGCTAGGTATTCGTAGACTCACAGATGTCAGTCTGCCAGCATTTTTGTCGTCGGTCCATAGCACCGAAGAATTAGCCAGGAATATTTTGTCAAATACACTGATTGATTCCGCGATGCAAGATCGATGCCATAAATGCTTGGAGGATGTCTTGCCCCGACACTGACCTGCCCTCACGCCTAGGCTCACAGCGACTGTGGGATTCACCGCTCTGTAAATTGAGAATTAATACACTAATTGACACTTCTGTCAATATTTCAGAGCGTGCACGCCTACTAGCTGTTGGAGAATGGGAGTCAGGGTTATGGATCCAGGCGCTTCCATAGCCCAACATCGGTACAATGTTGGACGACACAACCTTCCGCATTGCCACTTGCCTTCGGCTGGGTACACCTTGTGTATCCCCGCATCATTGCGCCTGTGGAGTAGCCGTCGATAATCTGGGACACCATGGCCTTTCTTGTAGCAGAAGCGCAGGTCGTATACCTCGGCACGCTATTCTAAATGACATAATTCGTAGGGCTCTTTCCACCGCAGGTCTTCCGGCCGCACGTGAACCAAATGGTTTAGCACGAAGCGATGGAAAGAGACCGGACGGTATGTCGTTGCTACCGTGGAAGATGGGAAGGCCTTTGGTGTGGGACGCTACATGCGTTGACACCTTTGCACCTTCACACCTTCCAAGCACATCCGGATGTGCCGGCGCTGCTTCTGCATCGGCTGCAGGCTTTAAACGGCGTAAATATGCTAACCTAGCAGGTGATTACATATTTGAGCCGTTTGGGGTTGAGACACTGGGGTCATGGGGCCCGAGTGCTCGCCGCCTTTATAGAGACATTGCTAAACGCCTAATCGATGCTTCTCAGGACCAGAAGACTGGCTATTTTCTGGCCCAAAGAATAAGTATCGCCATCCAACGTGGCAACACAGCCAGCATTCTGGGAACCTTCCCAGTCGGCAATGACGCGGAGGATTTTTTAAACGATATTTTGTAATGTAAATATTTTTAGTCTATAATAATAATGTTTATTTTGTATATTGTAATTCTTATTGTAAATAAATCCCTTTTTTATCGGATATCCACGTACAAGTGTTTCATGAATTACAAATTTTTTTTCCGTCGTGAGGTATCGAATCGTATCTTTTACTTTAATATCTGAAGGTATTTTGCTGAAATTTGGACACATACCAGTCGTGGAATAGCTTCCTGTAAAACATGTCAACTGTAAAATGAATCCAAGTGAGTAGAGCGGCGACCTACATCTACCTTCTAAACATCGGACTTATTTCAGAAACTACTTAATGGAGGCATTAGCTGGTATCCCGCCAGTAGAAAATGAAGAGGAAAAGAGGTAAGTTACTTTGAAAATACTCTTCATTGATTCTTACACACTAGTCTAGTGAACACCTGAGTCTCCGCCACCGTGGATTAGTTTTCACAAATACACACAGACACACACACGTCACTTTTCAAGACAATCACGTCTCTTCCCTTGAAGGTGCAATAGGAGCGTTTATTATAAGTTTTTTAGCATTTATTTTCCATTTCTTTAGCGAATTAACTAAACTTTTGGCTTTTGGTGTACTTTTGACATTTTTGTTCTCTTCTTCTTTCTTTAAAAACGAGGCTCCATCGATGATCATCGATGATTTCGTCAATGTCAAGGTAATGTTTGATATTTCCCGCACAGAAGAACTAATTACTGAACTAGTTCGCGGTGCGTGACAAAGAAACGTTGTTCGGTATTGCTATTGAGCGCCTGGGAACGCGTTTTTGCGGAGCGCCAGAGGTAACCTAAAAAGCCACCAGCCACGGGCTCAGCAAAAATAGAACTGTGACATTCTGGTTACTTTTCCGAAATTAAAAGTAACATTTTTAACGTTTGTTTACATTAAGTTAAGTAGGTACCTACTTAACTTAATGTAAACAAACGTTAAAGATATGGAGTATAGTTTCCGGGCAGTAAGTGTATTTGTCAGCCCCGTACTTCTGGTGCATCGCGTGCAGAGGAAGTAGACTTAGTCCCTGGACATGTTGATAGGGCCCCATTAGCACCCTGATTAAGTCATCCTTCACTGAGCCATTTCCCAACATGGGAGTCGGCTGCAATGCGGCTGAACTTCAATATTTTCCGTGAAGCGACTGCCATCTGACCTCCACAACCCATGGGCGATATCGAAGCTATGTATACCACAATAGGAGGCCAGATTGTTGACATTCCCTGGAATATAGCTTGTATTTGACAGATCCCTGTCAGGTCAGTCATTTAACAGGAAAAAAAGCCAAATAAAGGTTTAAATGCGTTGTTTTTTCAGGAGAATGGACTCAATAGTGGATGGTTTTAAGAAGAGGATGGAGCTGCAACTCGCCAGCTTGAACTGCAATATGGAGACTGTGTAAAGTTTTGTACTCGTATGTAGATAGAATATTATAACTTTTTGCACATTTTTTTAGTAAAGGTTCAATTTTGAACCTTTTGAGGCAATTTTTTTTTCCAAAATTACTGAAAAGAAATATTAACCCCATATAATGTTGTTAAAAAATTGAAATATGTTTACTTTTCTCATCATGAATAAAGTAGTAAGTCATAAGTGAAATTATTTATAAAAATGTTTATTTAAATACTACTAGGTATATGTATATAAGGATAAAATAAAACAATATTTTACAATATTAAAGTTTCCTTTTGTTCATGATAGATTATGTTCTTCTAGCATCCTTCGCAGTTTTGTAGGTCTACAATAACAAAACCATATTAGAATATAATAGTAGTTATCTAATCTCATGTCGAAAAGTTTGAATTATAATTTCAATATTTGACATATAAAGATAGGCCAGGCCTTACATGTCAAATATTGAAATTATAATTCAAACTTTGCATATGATACAGTAATATAAAAAATTAAAAAGTAACTTTATGATTTTCCATACTTATAAATAATCAAGTCTGGTGTCGTCAGAGGTATAATAAATGACTCATTACCGTAATATACGACTATAGAGATGAAAAGTTATACCTGCGCAGCTTGCTTCTGCAATAAATTGGACATGGTGGGTCCAGTTTCGGCGACCATCTTGCGGAAGTATCCCTTCTTGTTCTGCAGCAAGATGTGCGGATGGTCGTATTCCATGAGACGACCGGCGTCCAGCACCAGTATCTTTGAAGTTATACGATGATTTTTAAACTACCTATTTCGGTTCTTAAACCAAACTTAACTTTAGTTAATTTCGGCTGGATATTGTTGGGAAAAGAGATATTGAACAAAAACATAAAGGTACTGTTTCTCTTATTCGCTCAAATAGTGTGTATTAGGTATAAAGGGGGTTTTCCTCTCAGAAGAAACATTCCACCAACTGCCCAATACATCACTAGCCCGAGACTCACGTTCGTTACCAGCAGTTTAGGAGCTAACTACTATGGTAGGCTGTGCGTAATATTGCAGTAACGTTTAAATACAACTAGATGGCTCTGTTTCCAATGAATATATACTTTTTAAAGCAATGAAGTTTGCTTACTTTATCCGAATCAATGATAGTGTTGAGCCTATGCGCCACAGTGAGTACAGTACACGAGCGGAAGTGATATCTAATAGCTGTTTGTATGAGCGCGTCAGTCTGTGCGTCCACGTTGGCGGTCGCTTCGTCCAACACTAAGATCTTGTCGTTGTGCACTATTGCTCGAGCGAGACAGACCAGCTGCCTCTCTCCCACACTGAAGTTAGAACCGCCCTCTTGTACTTCTTTGTATAAGGCATCTGGAAATACAAAAAGTGAGATTTTTTAAAAGAGCCATCACGCTACGGATGTTTCGATATGTCACAAAATTAATAAAGCGTGGGCTGCACAGACTGGCTTTAGCTTACCTTAGGAGCCCAGGCCAAGGTCTGACTCCTGGCTAGGCTCTGGCAAATATAAAGTCTGTAAATACACATTATGCTTGCCCCCCTTATACATGGCGCCCCTAAATAAGAGCACATTGTTACAATGATGATGTGTAGACGCACAAATAGTTGTCTTCTAAACTAACCTATTCCGGCTTCTTCAGATTGCAACTCCACATTATTCAATGCCTCCAACAATACGTCGTCCGAGTATTCATCAAACGGGTCCAAATTCTTTCGAATGGTCCCACTAAACAGTACGGGCTCCTATAATTCAATTCAACTGTAGCAACTTTGTTTATTTACTATAAAATTTTTTCAACTCATTTAATATAGTACACAGTACGTCTGTTCAATGACATGTTCAGAAAAAGTCTGGGTGCCTTTCATGTAGCTCCTTTGGTCCTTTCTGGTCTAATTGGGACAATTAATTAGGAAAGGACTATTTTTAGTTACTTACTAAATTATCTTCAAAAAAAAATGAATCAACCTACGTTTCTCGTGGAGTCGTGATATTGACCTAAGTGTAGTACTAGTAGATATAGAACTTGTACCTGCGGTATTATAGATATCTTTTGTCTCAATTCATGCAAGCCAATTGTGGTAATATCAATACCGTCGATAGTGATGGTACCCTCTACATATGCCAGTCTGAACAGTGCTTGTATTATGGACGACTTGCCAGCACCTGTTCTGCCCACAATACCAATCTGCAAAGGATGATTTTAATAAAAAAATATTTTGCTTTACTACTCTATGTCATCCACTGAGCCTTTTCCAAACCCAGCTGGGGTCGGTTTTCCATTCTAACTTCATGCGGCTGAACTTCGATATTTCCATGAAGCGACTGACATCTGACCTCCACCAACCGTGATATCTAAGATCTGGTTAGAGCAGTCGGATTTTTTAGGGCTCCATATCCGTAACGACTGCCACAGATGTTCGTATGGCAACCGACAGGTTAACGGGTTCTGCGAGGCACGGAGGGGTCTCAGTTTGGAAATTTATCATGGAAATAGATTGTGATTGAGCAGATTCGTGGCGCCTTTTTATATTATTTTGTGTCTAGTTAATATTTTGAAACTGAAAAATCACCTTTTCACCTGGACTTATGTGAAGTTGTAATTTATGTAACACGCAGTTTCCATCTGGCGAATATTTTAAAGTCAAATCGTTGAATTGTATCGCACCTTCAGTGGGCCAGTCTGGCGACGGCTTCTTATCAGGTTCCTAAAAATCACAACCAATTTAATATCATTGAAAAAAAAACAAAAAATAAATGAAATACTAATAATATGTGGAGTAAACGGCCGTCTCTTAGCGTTATGCTGTCTGCGTGGTGCAAGGCAGACCGCGCTGGTTCTCAGAGACGGTCAGAGTGAAATTTCTTGAGTCAGTCAGTCAGTGTTTGCTATTAGGTATAAAGATTTTTTCCCTTAGATTGCTTCTGAATACATTGTTTATACTCACGCTGTACAAAGCAGGTTCATTTGGTAGTGTTTTATATTGAAGGACTCGTTCAACACTGGTCATTTGATTCTCCATTTCGGCGGACTGTCGCATACCCCATTGAAATATTCCAGTCAGAGATATCGATTGTGTGATAGCTAGACCAACACTACTTGCGTCCATATCTGAATTAAAGTCTATTAATATTATGCAAAGTTAGACACAATCTTCAAAAATAAACAGAAACAGATACTTGCCTGTTTTCATAATGCAGCTGAATGTAACACATACAATAAAGAGCAGACAAATAAGATCAAGGAAGTAGCCGAAAGCTCTGCTGCAAGATATGAAGAGATACCACGCAGCGCTGTGCAGATCTTGATGACGGTCGAACTCTTCGGTTAAAAGGAACTCCGCGCCGAAAGAACGAATTGTTGCTAGCCCTAACATTGTTGCGTTCACGTGACCGAAGACAGGGCTGCGAGCTGTTGACGTAGGAGGAATGTACATTGAGTAACTACTTTATTGACCCTCTCTGTGGCCAAGAAACTTGTAGAATGGCAGTGAGTTATCCATCTCTATCGTTAACTGTGGTATCATCTACTGTCATCTACATACTAATATGGTTATACTCTCGTACAGTTATCCCAAACCACTGAGAATCCACTAATACATTGCCATCTATTGGGAATTTTACCTAAATATCTTCGCTAGGGAAATAGTTCGTACATTAAGTAGAAGATACATGGTGCTGGTGAGCCGTAAGTAATTATCCAAAAATGCAGAACGTTGCAAAGTCAATTGTTGCTTTTGGAAGAATATTTATAAACCGCGATGTTAGTACTTACTGATTCCTTCTAAACGCTTAACTGCACCGGAGGTCCTGATGTATATTATACGTAGTATGTAGAATATTATAAGCGCCGTCACAATAGGTATCAGCAGTGTGACGTCAGTCATTAGTATTACAGCAACTACACCTACCAGATTCAACATTATCTGAAATAATACGTAGGTATATAGTCATATCAATATGTACGCGTACAACGAGTACGCGACGCTAACGATAGTCTGTACATAATTTATCCAGTTCGTGAATTAGATTTACCTGGAAGCAATCAATCATGGCTTGTGGAAGTAACTCATCAATAGCTCCCATGTCCTTACTGAATCTATTCAAAATTCTCCCTGAGGGATTCGTATGAAAAAAACTCATAGGTGACCGCGAAATAGATTCAAACATTTGATCGTGCAAACTGTAAAATTAATTTTTTTTATGAATTATCGAGTTGGTCCCATAACAACGTATCTTATAATCTTAACTTAGAATAATTACGTTATTGACGACTTCATACACAGCGAGAAGAATAAGAATGCTCTAATTAAAGCAACCACTATAGTTGCTAAAGTGATTACACCAAAAACAATAACGTAATCGCGACGTATTAGACCTTGTTCCTTCCACAACAAATTATCCATTGTAGAATCACCAGTCAATTTATCTTCAACGTGACTCCTGAAGTAGAAACGGATATACTTAGGTGACTTACTTAAATAAAATTGATTAAAAACAATGAAATACTCTCACTAAATTATTTAATCTTACCATCTACTAATCCAGTAGTCACTGGAGCTAGCACAAAACTGAGCTAGAAGGAACATGAAGAATACAAAAGTAACTCGGAAACCAGAAGCGCCCGCCAGGAAATAATCCCGATATACTGACCCTCCGACTCGACCGAAGGTTTGAGCCTCTGCTTCAAGTTTTTGGTCCTGGAATTTAACTATAAATTTAATTACTATACTCGCTTACCTTATGGCCCAAATTATTTTGTAAAAGTCAGACAAAGAGAATGGCTCAACCGGCTTAATGTGAAATCTGCTTCCCATTAGTGGGTAAGGCCTAAAGAGAATCACCCACGACGCGACTCGATAGATCGCAGTGGGCAGTCATTATTTAAATTTGAATCGAATTTTAGACACTCATTTTAATTAACTCGATCGTATGCAATGCAACCCTTAAAAAAATATGGACTTAAAGTTATGGACCAACACACTAATAAATGTACTCACAGCTACACTGGTTTCCATCATTAGTGACCAGTGTCTTCTATGTATACTCAATGTGCTTGGCTGTGGGATCGTGGATATACTTTGAAGACTTATCATAGCATGATGATCTTCTTCGTGCACTTCCCGCGCTTTTTCGTTCATCAGTTGTATAATTTTTAATTCTTTTTCCTGAATAACATTTTAGTAAAACATGTTAAGATTTTTATTTTAAAATTAGTGGGTATGCCATGAGTTTCTTTATATTAGCATATTAACCTTGAGTTTGTCAAATCCCCCTTCAGCAATCATTTTTCCTTTATCCATTATGACAACCTGGTCAACCATTTTGATGAATTGTAACTGGTGAGTTACTAATATGACTGTCTTGTTCTGCAAATACCTATTCCGAATAAAACTTATAAAACAAGGGATTGAGATAAAACGAACAATATAATATAATGTCAGAAACACACATACCTTTTTATACATCTATCGAATATATGTTTAGCAACTTCAGTGTCCACGGCAGATAGAGGATCATCAAGCAAATATATATCAGCCTACAAACAAAAATGTAAGATAACACTTTGTACAACGTTTACTTCAAACAACTTGTTTGGTTCCCAGGTTTAGATAGCGGATGCGGAGATTCAAATTAATATAGGTGTTAATATAGTTAATGCACAAATCGGCTCACAAACATCTGTTTTATCTGCTAGGCCTATTTACGTGGAATTAATGAATGACAGACGAAATACGTTATTTTGTGCTTGTTATTATTTAAGCTATTACTATAGGACGAAGTATTCCATATAGCGACGCGCGTCCAAGTTACCTCTTTGTAAACGGCTCTGGCTAGATTAATTCTGGCACGTTGTCCACCGCTTAGGGAGACGCCGCGCTCGCCGACCACTGTTTTATCGCCGTGAGGAAACAAAGATATGTCACGTTCGAGTGCACACACCTTACACACTTCCATATATCGAGACTTTTGGAAAGATTGTCCAAATAATATGTTTTGACGAACTGATCCTGTGAAATGAAGCGCAGAATTGTAGTCTATAAGATAATGATCCGGCCGCCCGGCCACATAGCACGAAAATCGGATGATCGATGGTGCAGTAAGCCTGGAAATAAACTCCATTCTAGAGTGGAGACAATGTAGTGGCAAGTGCAGTGTGAGACGGACACCAGAGGGACTGAGAGGGACCGACCAACTAGTGAAAAAGGCTGGGTCTCGTTGGATGCAGTTGGCAACGAACCGGTCGCACTGGAAGCTCATTGGAGAGCCCTATTCTCAACGCAGTGGACAGTGATAGGCTAAGATGACAATGATGATATTTAGGGCCCTTTCAATACAGAAGATCGATAGCTAAATCCCTGAACTTCGGTCCACTCCCGAATTTCCCTCGGCCACGATTTCTTCTTGAAGATATCTCAGGATACTTAATATGTAAGCTCCAAATTATCTCAAATTCCTTCGAGTCCCTTTGTCCCAGTTCGAATCTCGTACTAGACTAGTTCTTTGAGAATTTGAAGACGAACTCACCCAAGCGGGCGGCATGATATGCAACGCATAATAATATCGAAAGAGATCCTTTGGATATTATATCAGTGAACATGTATGAAAACATTAAAAACAAGCATTGAAAAACGTATTCCAAGATCGTAGCACGAGAACTCTATTTTACTTGTATAGCTACATTTTATACATCACTGTATGAAAGATAAGGCTATTTTTACCTATGAAAAGCCAAGGGTCTTGACTGGCGTAACTGACAGTACCATTGACCTGGAGACTTCCAGTGGAGCAAGGTAGCTCATGGAGCATCATATGCAACAAAGTCGACTTCCCAGCACCAACTGATCCAATTACGGTTGTTAGGTAACCTCTACGAACCTGCAATTAGAGTATGACTAAGTTAACTAACGGGTTGGGCAAGGGACAGTAGTCAGTCACATCACTCAGGGTACTTCAGTCTCTCGAGTGCTGTTCAGTCTTTCAATCATCAGGATAATTTACATCCTACTGACTTCTATAAACGTCTGCTAAATTATTTAACCCTAGAACCCTAAATGATACTAACTCGAACCCAAAGTCTAGTCAAAGTAATATCAAAGGTACAGAGTCTACAGAACTATGTCTTTACCGTTAAGTCCAAGTTCTTGACGTCGTCATTGGCAGAAGTTCGCAACCATCTAGATGATGCATTTTGAAATTTTACAGCTATTTCATCTTTAGGTTCTATAATAGAAACTTTTAAATCGTTATTCGTTACTTCGTACATCCTTTATTTTTATTTTTATTTTTTTTATTTTTTTTTATTTTTTATATTTGGTTCGCCAAATTGACGCCGCCCGCCTGGTGGTAAGTCGTGACGACGTCTAGCGATTGTGGGCCACTCTCACAGCACACATTACTATTGAGAGTGGCCCTCAACTTGACGACCTACTGATGTGCCTCTTCACGCTCCGCTTAAAGAACCCAGGATTATATGTGGGAGGAAACACGTGCACAGGCAGGGCGTTCCAGGCCACTATCGTTCGGCAGAGAAACGAACGTTTAAAACGTTCGGTTCTCGCGAACATGCTATCCACTGTGTGGGGGTGGCATCTCTGCCCGGCACGAGTCGTTCGGGATCGGAAGGAAGAGGGTGGGATCAGATTGAAGAGCTCTTCAGAACACTCGCCGTGGTAAATACGGTAGAATGCGGCCAAGGAAGCTATTGTTCGGCGCTGAACTAGCGGCTCAAGGCTTCCCGTTACCTCCGGGCAATCTATAATACGGATAGCCCGTCGCTGCATAGCGTCGAGAGCGTCCAGCAGATACTTCGCGGAGCCGTCCCAGAGGTGAGAGCAGTATTCGACGCAGGGTCTAATCTGCGTCTTGTACAGCAGACACCTCTGGTCCGGTGTAAAGAATCTCTTTACCTTATTCAGTATTCCTAGTTTCCGCGAAGCTAGCCCTATACATCTTTCGATGTAGTTTTTATTATTGAGCTCTCGACGAACGTCTATGCCAAGGATATCAAGGTTGTCCTTCATTGGTAATAATGCATTCTGAAGAGAGGGTAGGGGAAGGAAAGGGGATTTCTTCGCAGTAAATGCACACGCCTGTGTTTTGCGGGCGTTGAACTCGACCAGGTTCTCGGTACCCCATTGAGAGATACTGTCGAGGTTACGGTCGAGATCAGCCACGAGTCGAAACTTCGCACTTGCAAGAAGCGAGAAGCCTGGCCATCGCAGAGGACCCGCACTCGGCGCTCGATTAAAAAGCTGGCAATCCAGCTGCACAGTTGAGGAGGTAGACCATATGCCGGAAGCTTGGAAAGGAGCGAAGCATGCCAGACCCTATCGAAGGCTTTGGCGATGTCCAGGCTAATAGCCAAGGACTCGCCGTGCCTTTCCATAGCCCCACCCCAGACATGCGTTACGAATGCCAGAAGATCACCCGTTGATCGCTTTGGCCTGAAGCCGTATTGTCGATCATTGATTAGCGAGTGATCCTCTAGGAATTGCATGAGCTGCTTATTTATAAGGAGCTCAAGCACCTTGCAAATGACTGAGGTGACAGCTATGGTCGATAGTTGCCTGGATCGGACCGATCCCCTTTCTTGGGGATCGGTTGTACGTTCGCCTCCTTCCAGACCTCCGGCACGAGCCCTGAAGAGTATGACAGGCGGTACAGACGCGTTAATACTGGAGACAACTCAGCTGCACATTTTCGTAGCACCACCGCCGGAATGCCGTCAGGGCCACTGGCTTTCCGCGTGTCGAGTGACCGCAGCACTGCCCGTACATCACATTGCCTGATAGCAATATCAGGCATTGTGTGGCCACAGTTGGCGATGGCGGGGGGCTGCAGGCCACGGTCGTCGACCCGGGAATTAGCCGCAAAGAGGTCTGCGAGCATATCCGCTTTCTCTTGGGCTTTGTGAGCCAGTGTTCCATCTGGGTAACGCAGCGGTGGCAGCGAGGGCTGACAAAAGTTAGATTGCACGGCTTTGGCCAGTTGCCAGAATCCACGGCTGCCCGTGGGATGGGAAGTGAGCTCCTGACCAAGCCGCGCGACGCGCTGGGCATCCGCTCTCTTAAAGACCCTCTTACTCGACTTTGTGGCCCGGTTGTACGCTGCTTTGAGGTGGCCCACGTTTGGGTCGCGCACAGCCCGGGCCCTGATCCAGGCGCGATATGCCGACTGTTTTTGTCGAACAGCTTTGGCACAATCTCGCCCGAACCAGGGACGGGCTCTGCGGATACTGGCGACATCAGTGAAAGGGATGTAATAATCCATCCCTAAACTGATCTCGCCAGCAATAGCAGAAGCACTATCCGAAGGAGCCTTTCCTACAAAGCAGCGCTGGCTCCAGGGGACGGACGTATAATAATCGCGTAGACCGTCCCAATCCGCTGACGAGTAGTGCCATAGTCGTCGTGACGTTTGTACAGGACGTGCAGGAGGTGACACCTTCATGCCAGCGTGAACAACACAGTGGTCGGAACTACCCAGTGGGGCTCCTACCGAAACACTGTACTGGGCTGGGCGACTCGTCAGCAGTAGATCCAGCAGAGCGGGCGCGTGATCTGACCTGTCTGGTATCCGGGTGATCCCGCATACCATCTGGGTCAGACCGTGGGAGAGAGCGAACGCATGGGCGGCTCTACCCGCATGATCAGTCTTGAGGGACCCCAGCCATTCAATGTGATGGCCATTGAAGTCCCCCAGAAATACTAGGTCAGCGTTCGGGAACCGCACCTGCGCTTCATCAGCCGTCTTGCTGAGGTACTGGAAGAGCTTTGTTGTCTCAGAATGCCCTGTGTGGGATCGGTAGACGCACACGTAGATCTGGCTCATAAGACGTGTCGTCAGGGCGGCGTATTTGTGTCTCCGTGAGGAACATCACAGCGGGCCGTGCCGTCTCAAGGTGGTGGTGGACGGTATCGAGGTTCGCATGGAGTCCACGGACGTTAGTGAACTCCACCTCGAAATGTGAAGTTGTGGGGTTTCCTAGGGCCGCTGTGTAACGTTTATTTCTTTTTTGTTGCACTGCCATTGTAGATTTTGAAGAAGAAGCGTGAAGACAGGGCGACATTTGGTGCAGCAGTAAGTGACAAAGCGCAGGGGCTAGCTTTGTCTAGAACCGTGTGGTTAGGTCGGAGCCGACTCGCCGGACGGAAGGGCTCCCAAACCCCCCTGATGCAAGGCCGCCGCTACCCCACACCGGTTACCACCCGGAGCGGTGATCCCACATCAGGATTATGCGCAACATGTGGGGCAGCCTCCTGGGGTGGTTGGCCCCAGGCGGGCCCCATGACTGTGTTGCGGGCGGCCGCGGCAACGCCGTTGCTAAGGGTCTCCCTGGCCGGCGAATCGACCCACACCACCCACACTAGACTCCGTTTCGCCCCCACTGGTCCCATGCCTGCTGCACCATACATCGCCCCGGGCCCGACGGTGCAGCTGCTGAACCCCTAACGCAACCCAGCCTGGGCTGGGTTACTTGGGGGGCTTTAGCACAGCTGCACGGTGGTACCCCCCCGGACCAACACTGTTGTACCACCTGGTACCCACGTAGGGGCCGAAGCCACTCCATAGGTACCGTAAATTAACGAGCCTCGTCCGTTTATCAGCAGGTGCGCCACTAGCAGGTGAGGTCGCTGGGGCCCTATAGATGTTGGTAGAGCCCCTTTGCACCCATTTAATTCTTGTTCATACAGTAAAATACAAAACCGTAAATGGGTATATATTAGGTACTAAAAATGTAGGTATACAATGGCGCCACTCTAAGCCCATTGGAAGAGATCTAAAGAGATCTCTTCCAATGGGCTTAGAGAGGAGATCATGATTACACACGGTGCTTGTGTGTGCAGGTTAATAAACTTACATAAACTATAGCTACATAAATAGACAAATACATACATACTACGCTATATAAACATACATAAACGTACAAATAATTAAGGTAAGGAAGCGAGATAGTGTTCTTTCACTCTTTTCTTAAAGATATACACAGTTTTGCAGCTCCTTATATCGTCAGGAAGAGCGTTCCACAGTCGTGACAGTATGAACGGTAAATGAGTAGGAAAAGAAGTCGGTCGTCACCTTTTACATACCTACGTACAATAACGTCTTATTCCCCCACATTTCGCCATAACGTTGTTGGTCCCGTGTTACAGGGAACGATCTGCCGCTTCCTAGTAACTTTTAGGTTTGCTACAGTTTATCTTTCTACAACTACGAATTCATCGGTCAGTTCATCTATAATTGTCGTAAAAGAAAATAAAGTGTAAGTAGGTACCTTGTAGTACAGTCTCTTCAGGAACATCATGTGACGTGCTTGGCTGCGTTGGCCGGTTCAGGTAACTTTGGGTAGGGTCTAATAAATATATTTGTTACAATATGATTTATTTTATGGCACGGGCACAAATGATTTCCTACGTATACGTACCTAAAATAGTGACCTTTTTGTTTTTCGTCCTGGGGGTCTCCTCAGATTGTACCTGTAGCCTGGGAGGCAATTCACACTCCTCACTTAACAAATAGTCGCGAATTCTTTGAACTGCTACGTTCAACTCGGCTATCTGAAAATGTGATGTTTTAATTTCACATAATTCATTAATCCATCATTAAATTTGTTTAAATCGACAAATATAATAAATTATTCATTAGCTACAAGAACTCAAGCACATAGTGGTTACACTGCTAGGGAAAGGCATATTATAAACCCACTTTTGGCTATTAACTTTGCTTTTTTTTATCCTATGTTCTCCTTGGGAATTGGGAAGTAGAAAACTATATCTATGACTAAGTAAGAAATATGTAGGTACTCACTTGTCCAACCCCTTGAGGAAAGTACAGAGTCATAGTTTGCTTCGTGATATTGTAGAAGCAAGTTAGGAAGAACACGTTCTCAACGTTAATCCGGTTCACGTAGGTCACGTACAGCAACACCGTGATGAAAATGCCGAAGCGTGACGTGAACATTATGAAAGACATTATCATACCGCGAATGTATGACGTCATCTTTATGTAGAAAATTTCTTGCCTATTGATGTAACAATATAGGTATAGATTAATACGAGTATATATATTATTTTAATGCTAGGCGTTGCAAGTGGCGTTTATTTGGATGAGTCGCCGGAGGGGTCCGTTTTACCGACAGTCTTTTCCAGTAGTTACTGTGAATATTATGTTCCTTAACGAAGGACACCTTTAATTCTTACTGTGCTTGCTAAATAAATCCTGTATTGGCAAGCAATTAATTTAATTATATACGCTTCAAATCTCTATCTTCGAAATAAAAATTAAGTACGATGAACTTATGATGCGTGGGAAATTAGTGTTGGACCGTTGGAAAAGCCCTTGCGATCGAAGCATCCTCTATATTCAGGCCCTAAGACAACTTACAGTGAAAATGCGACTTTATATTGCACGTATCGAGTTGAGGGTGGTACAGGCGAGCGTCAAGTTGCGTTCGGGAATACAATGTCTGGGACAATGTCACTCACCTCCTGACCGTGTCAATAATTTTCCTGAACGGCTTCTCCCAAGTATACATCTTTATCACTTCCATACCCATTATGATTTCCTTCATCAGCTTCACACGTTCATCTGACTTTTCCGCTGTCTTTTTTCTTAAGTGAGCCGTATTAATTCCTAAAAATACTAAAACAAAAATTGAGCAAGTGTGAGTATTTACGGTTGTATAATCTTTGCGGACGAACTTCAGTATTTTCTGTCTCAACCCATTGACGATATCGAAGTTCTGTAGTTAGACCAGGCGGATTTCTTAGGGCTCCAACTACCCGTAATGAGTGCAGTAGATGTTAGTATGGCAACCGGGACTTACAAGGCGGATGGCTTAACAAGCCCTCCAAGGTACGGAAGTGTTTCAGTATTTTATAAAATGGTCACCCATTCTAACACCTTTGCAATGTGGACAAATATTACCCACATACCTTTATTGGCAAACGTTTGTTATTGAAATGTAGTACTATTAATTTATTAATACTCTTACTCTGAAACGGTACTACAGCAATAATGATTAACGATCCGTAAATGGCTGGCATGCCTATTTCTCGATATAAATATGCCGTTAATAACTGTAAGCCAATCAAAATTATCTTTATTAGGTAAGTATATTGTTAAGAAGTATTACGCCGTTAAATCGATTAAGTATGTCTTCAATTGTAGATATATAGGTAAGTACCAAGTAGCTCTTGGGTCCTAAGGAGCCCTGTCAACATCTCCAGGACTCAATTCATCCTCACCAGAGACGGACTTTTTGCCATGTAACTGCTCGATGTAATATACACCATATATGTGTTATTCTAATCAAATCACCGATTTGATTTCATTTTGCTTTTGATCTTACCACAGTTTCGAGCGGTCCTATCCAAAGGTAATGCACAAATATCGGGCCGGTATCGAAACGGTTGACATCGTTAGCCATAAGGTTCAAAACTAAACCTGCACTGCTCTCAGATATGGCTTGGATATTGACTTTGAGAGACTGAAACAATACAATCTGTAGATTAATTAGCTGCTGCTATTTATGATAAGTGCTCAAGAGTCCATGGATGCTGATGACTTTCTCGTCTTTAGGTAACGACTGTGCTTACTGTATTTAAGCATCCAGCAAAAGGAAATATGGAACACCTCTAAGGGGTACCTATGTAGAAGACGTTTCTAAATGAGTTTTAAAATACATTAAATCAAATTGTAGATAGGTAAGCAAGGGGACGTCGCCGTCGCGTCGTGCTTGCATGTCCATATCAGAAGTTGTAAAAGCTAAAAAGATTTATTGAAGACTACCTTTCTGTAGATAAGACTGCATATGCCAACTCTCATCTTCATGCCTATATGCATGACAGCCATCATGAATGGGTGTTGAACCATGACGTTAACGGTGCTGCAGAAGATGATGCCAAACGCAAAGAACACCGCTTCTCCCCAAGACTCGCCTCCGTCCATTTCGTAGTATGAGAACAAGCGGTTTATGTACGTGTCATTCTTTCTGTGAATGACGAAGGGTACATACAATGTCTATTATTAAAGAATATGTTTGTATTGTTACAGTATAGGTAGCTTTACTTTTGATCACGTTCTTTTTACTCTACTATTATACCACAGTGACCGAAACTTTTATAACGATGCAGCGGCTAGCGGGGTTGTCCATCATGTCAGTCGACACACGAAATTACACCCTGAGTGCCTCTGAGACCTCTGAGACCTCTGAGTACTGAAACCTCAGTACTCAGAGCCCGCGACAGGCAACTCTAAAACACCTTAGATTATACTGAATGGAGTCAGGTGTTACCTGGCGAAAGTCCATGATAAAACAATGGAAATTTGATGTTGAAATTTAGATAATTGCAATGATTTCGCTAACTAGAAGACATGTTAAACGTCGACATATGTTTCACCTACTCACGAGCCATTATCAAGACTATATCTAAATTTCAACATCAAATTTTCCATTGTTTTACCTTAGATTATGCTCGTGAAAAACGTAGGTAGGTATACGCCGTATAGCTAAGTCCCTCTTTAATCTAGTAGGTACCTAGGTATGTCACATAGTTCTTAAAACTAATAGTAGGCATAGTTCTACTTACGATGAACTGTCTTCCACAGGGCTGTAGTATCGCAGCAACATGCCTAGAAACAGTGGTTGCTGTAATCTGTAGGTAACAAGAAAATATAAAATTATACAATGACAATAATTGGAATTATAGGACTGAGTAATGGAAATGATAAATATAGGCACGTTTATTGTATGTAACACTTGTAATATAGTGACCTGATTATGAACTCCATCGCGGCGAGGATGAAACCGTACAACAAGAGTTCCGGACCGAAAACCTTGAAGAGGACTGTCCACAAACTGGGTTTGTAGTTTGTGCTGCGTTCACGAGCCCGCTGCGATTTCTTTACTTCTTCATTCCAAGCTTTTTGGATTGCGTCACCTTTTAGATAAATCAACATCCAGGCGTTAGTTTTGTAAGTAGCGATAGGATACAAAGGATCTCCAACTACCTGTTAGGTACTTTCAGCCGGGTCAGCATTAGATATGTCTTTGAGAAAGCAAAATTCAAGCTTGGGACGGTTGCATGAACGCCTACTTGGCGATCAGTTGGTTCAGTGTAAAGATCATTTGAATTCCTTAGGAACTGTTATTGGTGACATACACACACCCACATACAGATAGTTCTATCATCGATTACCTAACTATAGGTATCTGTACTGATATTAGTCCTATTTCCTACCCAAAACGTCTGAACGATGCTCCGGTAATGGCGCGTATAGGTCTGCATCTGTTATGTCTCGACTGTAGCCAAGTTTAAATGTTTCTAATGTCCACCTGTAAAACATCACGTGCTTATATTATACATATTCCACAGATTATATACTACGGCTGCGGTACCAATTACTTTCATAAAACCAGTTGAAAAATATTTCTATATGATGTGATCTCTAGTAAATTATCAAGTTTTGTGAGGATGAAAGGAAAGGTTGACACGATTGCGATGCAGGGGTCAAGTCGCTGCATCGTAACGTGTGAACTAGGGTCTATATAACCGAAGACGGCGGCATCCATTTAAAATAAAATACAATTTTGAATGGAATCAGGCGTTACCTGGCGAAAGTCCATGATAAAACAATGGGGTAAGATGTTGAATTTTTATATAATTGCACTAATTTCGCTAAATAGAAGACATTATAAAAGTCGACAATGTTTCACCTACTCACGAGGCATTCTCAAGACGAACAAAGAGAACAGCTTTGGCTTTATTTGTGTATCTTAATTAGTGCAATTATATAAAAATTCAACATCTTACCCCATTGTTTTAAAATACAATTGTTATGTAACACAGAGTTTTCTGGATAGTAGAAGTTGTGACGAAAGCAATATTTGTACTTGACGAGTGACGAGACCATCATGCAATGATCGTCGAAGTGGATTTTTATAATGATCAGTTGATGACCTACCCAAAAGTTAAGATAGAGAATAAGTTGGCTCCATAACGTGGGTTAACTTGTCTTCTTAATTTTGGACCGGTATCCATTTTTTATATTCGTCGAGATGGGTTTCTTTAATAACAACCATTGGGCGACTTAGTTATATGAATATAGGTAATCTATGTGGTCATGGGGAATCCTTCATTCAGTGTCTTTATAAGTGCTAACCTACCGTGAGATTTTATCAGTGGCGTAACCAATACGCTGTAATGTAATGCTGTAATGAAACGGTACCAAAACCACGGGTACTTAAGTAGGTATCCCAGAACATTTTGCTCCTTAGAACTTTAATCTAGAGTACCTAGGTATGCGAACTCTCGGATTCGGTTTGTCAACTTTCTTGCAATACTTTCTGCTTAGCATCTACAGATCGTAATGTTAGTATACCTATCGACAACCAAAATAATTGCACAAAGGAGTGGACAAAAGAAATTTCCACCCATGCGTAATTCGTCCTTCTAACACAATATACGTGACCATTTGGCACATTCATTATTAAATTCAACATAATAATATGGATAGATAATAACGGACACATACAAAACATGTTGCAATACTTTGAAGTGAAAATATATAAAAGTCTTGTTATTTACTCGTGCGTCGTTAAATTGTGAACCAAATCATGTTTAGTATACGAACTTGGCTCTTGTTAATCGTATCATTATTAACGGTAAGTTTAAATTTGTTTTCTACCTATACTTAATACTCGATCCCGTGGCGGCATGGCAGGTACTATGCGATCTACGCTTATTTATGAATGGCCTACTTTTTTTATTATTCCGCGGCCCAAGGCCGCAGCCGCTCTCACGTCCGTTGCCGGGCGTCTCTGGTACGCACGCAGAAGGTATTTCCAGTGGCGCCCGGCTGAATGGCCTACTAACATAACTTACTATATTATACATAATATTTTATTGGAATAGATCCTATACGAATGCCTTAAATGGTGCAATAGCAATTTCTAGTTTTTATTCTGGTTGCCTATTCATCATGTTCAGTTCCTATTCATGATAGGTCAGTTGCGAATGAAGAACATCCTGCAAATTAATTTACTATGTTATTATCTAGTCTTGGTACCTACTACTTACGTCTATTAGGCTGAAAATTATTATAATTATTTTATCTTTTATGCTTTTACAGACAACTCAAGCTCAATGGGTCCGTCGCACGCACTGCGCTGTATGCCCAACGCCAACCCACATCCGTTATGATTCTTGCAATTCGGCACTTGATGACTTGACTATTTTATTGCAATTAGTTAAAGCTATGGATGACAAGGAACCCGTGAAACCGTGCGTCCATCATAATAGCGGACTCAGTGACGAGATTATTATAAAATTAGTCAACGCTTTGGTGTACACTGCTACTCAAAATTGCGGTGCAAAGAACGGTGCAGTTAGCCTTGAAGGTGGATTATCAGGCGGCTTAGCAAGCGACTTAGGTGGTATCACCGGATTGACAGACGACTTAACTGGTGACACAGGAGGAGACTTAGTTGGGGACCCAAGAACAGCAGATACCGATTCAGATACAGGATTAAAGACTGTTGGAGGAGTGATAAATGATACTGTTTTACAAGGAGGTTTAGGTGGAGTCACTATTGGAGGAGTAGGTGGTGATACTGTGTTACCAGTTGGATTAAGTGAAGGCACTGTTGTAGGGCTAGCCGGAAGCTTAGGTATTGATTCTGTTATACCAGTTGGGGTAAGTGGAGGAACTGTTGGAGGATTAGTAGGAGGCTTAGGTGGTGATTCTGCTATACCCGCTATACCAGCTGGGGTAAGTGGAGTAACTGTTGGAGGATTAGTAGGAAGCTTAGGTGGTGATTCTGTTTTACCGGTTGGTATCAGTGGAGGAACTGTTGGAGGATTAGTGGGAAGCTTAGGTGGTGATTCTGTTTTACCGGTTGGTATCAGTGGAGGAACTGTTGGAGGATTAGTAGGAAGCTTAGGTGGTGATTCTGTTTTACCGGTTCGTATCAGTGGAGGAACTGTTGGAGGATTAGTAGGAAGCTTAGGTGGTGATTCTGTTTTACCGGTTGGTATCAGTGGAGGAACTGTTGGAGGATTAGTAGGAAGCTTAGGTGGTGATTCTGTTTTACCGGTTGGTATCAGTGGAGGAACTGTTGGAGGATTAGTAGGAAGCTTAGGTGGTGATTCTGTTTTACCGGTTGGTATCAGTGGAGGAACTGTTGGAGGATTAGTAGGAAGCTTAGGTGGTGATTCTGTTTTACCGGTTGGTATCAGTGGAGGAACTGTTGGAGGATTAGTAGGAAGCTTAGGTGGTGATTCTGTTTTACCGGTTGGTATCAGTGGAGGAACTGTTGGAGGATTAGTAGGAAGCTTAGGTGGTGATTCTGTTTTACCGGTTGGTATCAGTGGAGGAACTGTTGGAGGATTAGTAAGAAGCTTAGGTGGTGATTCTGTTTTACCGGTTGGTATCAGTGGAGGAACTGTTGGAGGATTAGTAGGAAGCTTAGGTGGTGATTCTGTTTTACCGGTTGGTATCAGTGGAGGAACTGTTGGAGGATTAGTGGGAAGCTTAGGTGTTGATTCTGTTTTACCGGTTGGTATCAGTGGAGGAACTGTTGGAGGATTAGTAGGAAGCTTAGGTGGTGATTCTGTTTTACCGGTTGGTATCAGTGGAGGAACTGTTGGAGGATTAGTGGGAAGCTTAGGTGGTGATTCTGTTTTACCGGTTGGTATCAGTGGAAGAACTGTTGGAGGATTAGTAGGAAGCTTAGGTGGTGATTCAGTTATACCAGTTGGATTAAGTGGAGGCACTGTTGGAGGGTTAGTAGGAGGCTTAGGTGGTGATTCTGTTTTACCGGTTGGTATCAGTGGAGGAACTGTTGGAGGATTAGTGGGAAGCTTAGGTGGTGATTCTGTTTTACCGGTTGGTATCAGTGGAAGAACTGTTGGAGGATTAGTAGGAAGCTTAGGTGGTGATTCAGTTATACCAGTTGGATTAAGTGGAGGCACTGTTGGAGGGTTAGTAGGAGGCTTAGGTGGTGATTCTGCTATACCAGGAGGATTAGGAGGAGGCGCTGTCGGAGGATTATTAGGATTAGGCGGTGGTACAGCGGATGGGTTAAATGAGGATGTGACTGAAGTAGCTGGGGGTTTAGTCGGAGGAGATTTAAGTAGTGCAGGGGGTGCGTTAGGATTATTTAGTGGTACAGCCGGCAGCGTAACGGGAACAGTCAGTGGCTTTCAGGGATTCACAAATTCGATGAAGGGCTTAGATAGTGGCGCAGTAGAAGGTTTAACTGTGGGTTCGGCAGGAGTAGTGAGTAGTGGTTTAGACAGAAGTTTAGGTAGTCAGGCTATTGGAGGAGTTGTGGAAGAGTTTGGTGGTGGTGTGGATGCGGCAACTGGATTGACTGGGAGTTCAGTAAGAGTTGTCAGTAGCGTTGTACACGGAGGTGTAAGTAGTGGGACTATTGGAGGATTGACGGAAAGTTTCGGTAGTAGTGCTATGGAAGGATTAGTTGGAAATCCTACTGGAATTATAAGAAGCGTATCAGTAGGAGATTTAGAAGGCAGTCAAGGTGCTGGGTCACAATCATTATATGGTGGGTCAGTGGGAGGACGGAGTGGCCCCTTAGGATCTATCTATACTAGCTCAGTTGAATCCGTAGTCAACGAAGTACCAGCGAAGAGAATTGCTCGTAGTTTAGTTCATTCACCATTAAATATATTCAGTTTTAGATTATGAAGATAACTATTTTATTAATGTCTTCTAGAACTGTTAAAAACGTCCCCGACTAGCGGCAATACGCTTGCCACCTGTTACGTGGTAGGTAGCATAAAAATTATGAGTACATATTATATAACACCTATACCTACGTCTGTCGCCCCCATCATTCAGAGAAACAGGCCTAATTTTATGCCTGTAGGGTGCAACGTTGAAATACGCTGGTATAGAGAAATGAAATAAACCCTCTCCCTTAATTATGCTATTTAGGGTTCCGTACCCAAAGGGTAAAAAGGGAACTCTAATTACTGAGCTGTATCTCATGAACCGTGATGGTTGAAATTTTCACAGATGATGTATTCCTGTTGCCTCTATAACAACAAATACTAAAAAGGTAAAACCATCGGGTGTGCCTAAACCCGGGACGCCCGGCAATGGGTAATTCACAGACTTTACTAATGCTTATGCTATTAATTTATCCCGAAATTCGTACCTGCCTGTAATGTTGTAAAATCATCGTTCACTTAAAATTGTAGATAGTTATTTATAAAATAAAATAAAAATTACATACTTACCATCACCATTATTTAATTTCACCATTCAACATTGGGCGTTTTCACATTGCACGATATCGTGACGATATTATAGACGATATCGTGTGTCATTATCGTACAATGTGAAAACGCCCATTACCTACCTTCTTGATGCTCACGGCTCCGCCCGTGTCGATTAGATTTGCTAGTTCCCGATTTCTACGGGAACATATCCTGGGGATAAAGTAGTCTAAGTAACTCTTACTCCATAATAAAGACCTCTTTAACATCGGCTCTATAGAGGCAGATTGTAAAGTTTAAACAAAAAGATAGGGAACATTATTTTGAAAATAGATTTTTGGTAACAGACATCATCACACATTTATTTAATTGTATAGATTTTTAACAAGTAGTGAACAGGTACCTACATACATGGTGGTTTTTCGGTAATTTCATGAACTTGTACTTACCTACCAAAGTAGGTACCCGAAACGGCAATGGGCTCGCCCCCAATCCCCAATCACGTGCACCACAAAAAGTTCGATGATAACGACGTGATTTTCTGTGTGTTTGTATGTGTGTGCATATGAAATTATGAATAAGTAAATACCGTATTGTACTATTTACCTAACCTTATCGTATATTTAACTTACCTAAAAAAATAAACATTTTTACTTCTGTCTGTTCAGTGTTCCGGCAGATTTCTGAAATATTGGACCGATTATAATTGGAACAAAGAGTACAGTCAGCGTCTAATAGTTAGTTACAGTCAAGGTACTCTAATCTATAGGCGCAACCAAATAGTCAATGATATCGGTACAAACAAAGTTTCCTTATTGTTGACAACAATTTAGTCGCTCCAAAGGGCGAGACGTTTAAAGTGTCACATAGATAGGTTCAGTCAAAGTGTTTAAAAATATCGTAACATGCTAAATGAGACATCAAATACGCACGCACACTTGTCTATTTCATTTCGAACATGACGTCGTAGACTGGTTTTTGTATAAAACAGTTGTAAATAAAGGATAATAGCATGTATTGTTATAGAAGTAAACCATAAACCAAGCAACTAAAACTTAAACGGTTTCCCTAGATAAAAACCTCTTTAGACAATATAGTCTAGTATTTATTGCATGTTTATTTTATTTATTAGTCATATAAGTCATATCAATGTCAAGTGCAATAAAACCAACTAGAAATAATATGTTTGAGAGAGGAAGGTGTCTCCATAACAGATATTTCAAATGAACTGGGAATATCCGTAAGTTTCACATTAGAATAAGATCAGTTACCTATCTTACTAATTTTTATTCATACATAACTGACATATTTTGTTTTTTTAATTTAGAGAAACACAGTATACCGTTGGATAGAGAGATGGCAAAATGAAGGTGCTTTGCGAAACCATGTTTCGTTTGGTCGTCCACGTCAAACAAATACAGATGAAGACAGAAACATAGTGCAGCGAGCTGAGTTAGCAATCGATTTATAAACCCCAGGAGTATGTCGTTGGAATTTGGCATATCACAGAGCACAATAAGACGACGCCTGTGGGAACATGAGTTACGCCATCGTATTTCTGCTAATAAACCTATATTAACACCGAGGCATAAAGCGCAGCGTTTACAGTTCGCACGAAATTTTTTAAATTTTAATTTTGATAATGTGATCTTTGTAGATAAAAAGTTTTTTGTTCTTCTACCCAGAGACGCTTATCTCTATACCGGACATTGAACACAAGATATTATGAAAGAAATGTCCTCCCTAATAATCGCAGTGGTCGAATCACCTTAGGATTTTGGGGATGGATGACTCAAAGCGGACCAGGAGAGCTAGTGGAGGTTGGAGGAAGAATGAATGGCACTTTATACAAAGACATCCTCGAAAACGTTTTGCTTCCAACAGCCAGGATTTTTTTCCCCATGAAGCTATTAAGTTTGTCCAAGATAACAGTTCCGTACACAACTCCAGAGTTGTTCAAAATTACTTAGAAGGTAGCAGGGACCTGGAGTTAATTCCGATGCCGCCTCATAGTCCCGGCCTAAACCCAATTGAAAATTTGTGGGGTAAAATGGTTCAGGTATGAGATAGTACACGAGCACGAACCACTTAAAATTTAAGGACTCACGTTAACGAAATATGGGAGTCTATGAGAGGGGACAATTTTTGTTACAATGCTGTACAATCGATGAGAAGACGTCTTTCCGACGTAATTCTTGCAGATGGAGGCTACACACGATTTTAATTACTTATTTTGCAGTAAAACTGCACTAACCGACTTCAAAGAACGTAAATGTACTTTTAACTCAATAAATCTATACAAATTTAACTTAGTTTTTTATGACACCATTCTTAGAATGGTCGAACTACAATAAAAAGAGTTCTGCGTTTTCGCTCAATGTTGACG
Organism: Nudaria mundana; assembly: GCA_963556515.1. Taxonomy (NCBI): domain Eukaryota; kingdom Metazoa; phylum Arthropoda; class Insecta; order Lepidoptera; family Erebidae; genus Nudaria; species Nudaria mundana. The sequence goes on along the minus strand of OY748289.1, from coordinate 7,348,266 downwards.
CTCAAGATATTTGTCCAATGTTTATATTAGTGCCTCTGAATTGAACGACAGACGTAACATTGGTACTTTTATACCTATAAACAAAAACCACTCTACGACGTCATGTTCGAAATGAAAGAGACAAGTATGCGTGCGCATTTAATGTCGTAATTTAGCATGTTACGATATTTTTAAACACTTTGACTGAACCTATCTATGTGACACTTTAAACGTCTCGCCCTTTGGAGCGACTACATTGTTGTCAACAATAAGGAAACTTTGTTTGTACCGATATCATTGACTATTTGGTTGCGCCTATAGATTAGAGTACCTTAACTGTAACTAACTATTAGACGCTGACTGTACATAATCACTACGTTTAACTGAACTTTCACTGGTACCTAACTTAACTACTATTCAACCAACTTCCAAAAGATTGTGATGAAGCGGCGGATGAAGCCGCTAGACAAGAATAGGTGAACGCTGGCGTCCAGCGCCAGCTTTCGCCCATAGCATTATGATAGTTTATTATGGAATTAGACAAGAATTTGACGACGTCATAGAGTAGTTTTATATGGAACGATCAAGTATATGATTGTCAGTGGTAGGTTATTGTCAGTATTTTCTTGACGGAGTTTTGGCGCCCCTAAGTTGGCAACCCTATTTCTTTTTAAGGCCTTTGAAGCCATGCCAAAAATTCTCAAAAAAAAAATATGCCGCCTCGGGTGTGCAACCTGTAATTGCCCCATGGTGCCACTGCGCCCCGGCGGACTTTGGCCGCCTATTTGGCCTCTTGTGTGTTGGTCAGAAGTTGGCAGTCCTGAATTTAATTACGTCAATTCTCAATTCTCAATTTTCAAATCTCTTCAATTACTTGTCTATAATTTTCTTGATTGTCTTTTAATTGCTGCAAGCGGCCAGGGTAAACGATCAAGTCTACGTTATTAGCAAGTTTTGAATTATCGTCTCCGGCATCCATCCATATTGGTTCGGAACCGGAACGCACTTGCAAGATTTGCAACTTGCTTGTCAGTTGTCAAAATACGTTAGGTGAGATGACGTTTGTTTGAATTTCCTGCGTATAGTTTTTTCATTGGTTTTCGTAATTTGTTCATATTTTGTTTTAGTTTTATTCTAAAAATAACTACGTGGTAGAATAATAATGTAAATAAAAACCTTATTTACTTTTAAGATAACTGTCAACATGACTTCAGAGGTAGAAACTTTGAAAACAAATGAGTTTCTTCGTCGCCGAAAGCTGAGACTTCAGCAGGTTTGAGTTTTGATAACATTGTGATTTGTGATAATTCTATTGAATTATTTGTATTCAGAAGACAATTATTAGACGTTTTCGAGCACTTTTGAAACCGTTTTAGGTACGGGAGCAATCTAAAGAAATCGCCAAGAAAATTCGGGAGCGCGCCAAGGATGAATCTTTGAGGCACATTGTTGATTTAGATGCAAAGAAACAAAAGGAATATTTTGACCGGCAAGAGAAATTAGTAAAGCGATTAGAGGTACTCTATGCAAGGGGACTAAACAATATTGGTGCAAGTCATCAAAGTGCTTCTGAACTGATACAAGGTAAGGAAATGAAAATCAAAATCTTCTAACGTACTCATTTTGAAGGTTGTTGTATTGTTGTTATCTTGTTTATGTAATAATTTACATTGGCACAAACTTTTTAATTTGATTGTAAATTTACTTGGCGATACTATTGTCCAATTTTTTATACTATTTCAGATGATTTTATTGCGACAGACTTGTCTAAAGTGAGAGGCAGGGAAGCAGCTGCTGAACTACGGAAGAAGAAACAAGAAAAATTAGATGAACAGAAGAAACTTATAGACAGGAAGGTTCAAGCTAGGTAATTATTTTTTTTTACTGAGTGAACATAGTAAGTGAAGTGTCTACATTACCAGACTAGACAATTTGGCTTTCGTCTGTCTTCTGGGCTAACAGCTACATTTTTAGATTTGTATGAAACTTGCCAAAAGTGTTCCTTGATCTTTTTCTTTGGGGGGAATGCCCAAATAATGTTTTTTAATGTTTTTATGTTCGCAAGGTCTACTGTTCAACTTAGGCACAATAACTAGTATATTTAAAACTTAAATGAAAAGTCAACAATTTACACAACTTTCACCTAATATTGTGTCACTGAAACAACTTCTTCACTGAAATATAACTCTGGTTCAAGTAGAGTCCAAGTGATACTTACCTGCTAAGAACTGGCAATGGGCTCCCACCTGTGTTTAACAAATTTGTGAAATGTGGACGAGAAGTAAATAGTGTTTCTCAGATGTTATATTTTACTATATCTGGTAATTACGTTACCTCTGCATACATCACTCACAGAAAACTATCATTTTTAAATGTTTTCATTTCCAGAGAAACTGCTAACATTAAAAGCCGTGAAAAGACTACTGCTGTGCTCAAAAAAGTTACTAAACCTGTACTTAAAGTTGTTGAAGAATCATCTGAAAAAACTGCTGGCGTTACTGAAGTAGTGAACATATGTGCACCTGATGACGCTGAGGCTGTGACAAAAAATGACATGGCTACTCAGTGGGATACTGATACAGCTCCAAATGAGTGGCAACCTGCAGTACCAGAACTAGACCTACCAAAAGATGATGAAGCTAGTGTCAATCATGACGAAGAGGTATCTAAAAGTGACAAGAGCAAACGAATGGACTTGTTTGCATGCAGTAAAGAAATGCCCACAGATTTATGTACCCAGCAAGTATATGTTGCTGAAAGAAGAGATACCGTCAGACCATCTCTGACACTAGTCTCAGAATATCTTCAAACCAGAAAGCTTCGGCTGCGTGAAACGCAACCACCAATTAAAAATAAGAAATTTTATGACATTCCTAGCTTAAAACAAACCATTCGACAAACACGGACAACTGTTACAGAAGGTAGATCTCATGACTTTTGCCATGTTTTAGATAAAAAAGTTGTCCCTGTGCCATCATGGCATGCTGAGAGAACATGCGAATGTTGTAGCAACCAACAGATGTATCCTAAATCAAATGAACCACCACATGCTAAACAATATAACTCTTTAACACCCTCCCAAATTAATACAATATTTAGTGCTATTAGGCCTGTGAAACAGTGTGGTGCTGGACCACGTCCAGTTTTGCGATCGTCGAGTCCATTTAGAAGGAATATATTGTGTCAAAGAATTAGTAAGGAATTTAATACGAAACTATCTACGTCATTATCATCTTTTTTTGCAATTAGATAGTTTCATAGGATCATTAGTTTTGTGTACTGTGCTGAATTTTCACATTATTTTTAAATATCATTAATATCATAGATTAATCTCCATATAAACGGTATCTTCTTTTTAGTGTATTGAAGTATATTGTACATGGGATTTTTTGAATACCCACCTAAAGAAAATTCTCAAAATTGTTGACATACATTATTATATCACACTTGTAATTTTTATTCCATTCATGTATTTAATTAACTGTTGTTTTTAATGATTTTGGACAAATCTAAAATGTTTTTGAAATAGTTCCAGGCAAATGTGCACCTTGTACAGAAAAACTGAAAGGAGATTCTGGCTCACACAAAAAGAGTTCAGTAACAATATACAATCACTATACCAGGGACTCAAGAGACTTTCCAGTTAGTGATGAACACATAGTGGTTAGAGATTTGGAGGCTGAAGAGGATGCTTATTCACAAGCTTTAAAAGAGGTTTCACTCGGACACGGCAAAGACAAGGAGCAGCCAAAAAAAGTTCAAGACGTGAGAAATAGAGTAGCAGTGACTAAACAAACTGTTGAAAAGGAATATAAGGATACCATAAACTTTTTGAACACCTTGCCAAAAGAAAAGGGAAATAAAGTTAATGTAAGTATTCAAAAAAACCGGAAAAGTCATGTGCGAGTCGCACTCGCGCACGAAGGTTTCTGTACCATTGTACCTATTTATATAAATAATATTTGAGGGTCGCCCAAGGAGGTATTTTGGGACCTATTATAAATGGCTTAAAATCATGTCTGTTGTATGTGAGAACAGCTTGATGACAGACCGACGGACGGGCAGCATAGTCCTAGTAATTACTATTAATTACTAGTACTATTATTAATTACTAGTACTATTATTAATTACTAGTGCTAGTAATTACTAGTAAGTACATATTTGTTGGGTGCTACTTTATGTATGACATTAACATTTCAGAAAATTGTTTACATGGATGAACGCCGCCAACAAATGCACAATGAAAATCGTCAACATAAGTTACAACAGGAATATCGAAAGATAGAGAAAGAATGCAGAAGGCACCACTCCTGTACGGTAATATATTTCGTAATGAGTTTTTTTTTCAATATTTAGGGACACTAGGCTTTATATGAAAAAAATTGTGCATTCGGGGGACCGCCCCCCCCCCCCCCCCCCCGTCAGGAACGAAGTTCTTTACATAACTGAAACCTAACCCAACCCCAGGTTGGGTTAGTTAGTTACTTTTCGTTTTACTAACAACACCGAATTTAGAAAAAAAATCAAAAGCAAAAGGCAAAAAATATTTTGGCTTCTGTGGACCACCGGTTGGGAACCAACTGACAAGCGTAACGTGGCAATTTCTACTAAATCGCACTACCCAACTAAACCATGGCGCGGGCCATGGTCTCCAGCGAGAAGAAGAGGAAAAGAGAGAATACTCTCCGCCCTGACTTCCAAAGTCTTATCTTCACCCAATACTTCTTCTATAATACTAAAACTTGCATTTTCAGAAAAAAAATCACAACAAATCCAGGGCAACCACCAATCCAGATTTAGAAGACGATTTCGATATCAGAGACTTTCAGTATTCTTGGATGCCAGTACCAGAAGGTGACGGTAACTTAGCAATACACACTATACCCAACACAGTTAAGGAAGGCAAGTCTAGCAACACTGTGAAGTTTAGTAAAGTCGATAGCTACCACGAATATAGATCTCGGCATAAACATACTCCACCAACTAAAGATACTACCGGTCATGAACACCAACATCGTAAGAAAAAACAACAATCAATTATTATAGACAAAGACGATAGCCAACCATCTGACACTTCTAGTGCATCAGACACAAGTTCTGTAGAAAATTTAAGGCTTGAAAAAAAAGAAAGGAAGTCTAAAAAAGTCTCAACAGTGGACCCGGATACTTCAGAAGCCGAAAGAATAATTATTTACAAAATACTTGATACAAAGAGTGAGAAACATTCAAAAAAGAAAACCAAACTTTTAAGCGATATAGCTAAGTCTTTAACTTCTATAGAAAAGTTACGGAAATCTGTTGGAGTTGATAGAATGGAACCAGTTCAGAGGCATAATGTTGAAGAAAAAATAGTGCGTGACACAGAAAATAACGCTGTCTCTTTCGAACATGTTAATGAAGGTAAATCATAGACATTTAAACACCACTTACTTTATTTCTGTTTTACAGGTACCTACACTGAAGTGTCCCATAATGAAATTGTAATGGCCATTGACCATAACCGTGATAGATCATTTTGTCATTTTAAGAATATAAATTTAAAAAAATACATTCTAATTGGGCACCTACGCGTTTGTCATAAATAACCTTTTTTACTTGGGGCATACTTAGGCTGAGGCCAAACGAGTATTGAAAACGTAAATGACGGGGATCAGTTTACGCGACTCGCATCTTAAAAATAATAGATTATACAACAAGGGAAAAAAAAGAAAATTTAATTCGAGTTACGAAGTTGGATCCCTCGCTCCGCTCAGGATTCTAAAGTAGAATCCTGAGCGGAGCGAGGGATACAAGGAAAGAGATAATTTTTTTTTTTCACTTGTTTAATCTACTTCATACCATTGACTGCGAGAAAATAAGGTAAAGGTTTCCAACACCTACATTGTCTGATGGGGATGGGGGGAAGGGGGGGAGGTAACCTGTCCTGTAAAATATCTAGTCTAGGAAATAATGACTTCATTCAGCCTGCCAGTAGTTACGTTCAGCTTTCTTTTTTTTGTAGTATACTTAATTCGTTTTTTTAGCTTGTTGAAGTCATTGAAGCTCGTTCCAAATTCAAATGTCATTATTCACTTGTGAGTAAATGAGCGTTTTATTCACTGTTATCGATGAATAAAGTTCACTTTTTCGAGGGGCAATGGTATAAAATACCTTTCTCACGGTGTCTCAGTCGCTGTGACGTCCTATGGGCTTGTGTGAAACTGCGCTACCTCCATCTAGAAGAGACGGGTATTCCATCATACAACATTCATAAGACTATTCTTTGCTTTTAGGTATATACAAAGTAGCGGAGGGAAACAAGTGAGTACTTATCTATCTATCTATTTGTCATTGGTCTCAGGGTACATCTCGCCCGCATTCCGTGTCGATGTCAAGGTCAAATCAGTTCACGACTTTACCATCCGACGTGCGGGTGGCCCGCGCAATACACGTATTTCTGCATTTATTCGCATTTGGTCGGATTCGCAAATGGTCGGATTCTCATTTCGTCGTAATACAGTTAAGAAGAAACGGTTATCTAGTAATTAAATTAATTTATTAATAAAAAAATCTAACTGACAAATCTTTCATCTGTATAATATTAGTATAGAGTAGTAGCTAAATTAACCTAACGTACATAAACGCTGCAAACATTCAATTGCGCTAATTTTATTGCTTATGCAGTCCGATAGGATTTCTTCAGTTTGAACATCTTTTTGAACGTCATTTGGACGACGATTTTCCATTAAACAATGTAACTGAATACGTTTAAGCTTTGCATCATAAAAGGCAGCTTCTCTCTTAAGTAACGACAAAAATAAATGCAACGTTGGTTTTTTCGGAATCTTCTTATTAAGACGGTTGTGCCATCCTTCAATTGCATTTTTGGTAGGCTGTTTTTCAGCAAAGCAGGTAAACAAGTAATTTTTTGCATCCAATATTTAAAAATATGTTTTTGAAATTCATTAGTTTCAGGAGCTTGTTCTAATATAGCCAGAATCGCTTCTGGGATTATTAAGGGTGGAAGCAGTGCTAACTTTGAATATAAAGTTGTAACATAATATCGACCTTAAGACTAACGGGTCTTTTACGCGATTATTGAGATATATACATACCTCTTTATTACGATAAAGAGGTATGTATATATCTCAATAATCGCGTAAAAGACCCGTTAGTCTTAAGTTTATAATGTGTACAAAACGCGAAAGTTTAAAGAAGTATAATATCGACCTTTACTAGATGAAGACAAACCAAGATCTTTCGATTTTTGCCAAACTGCTTTGGTGAAATGGTAAAAGCAACCGTTAATGCGCACATTTTGAAATGTGTTTTACATGCCATTTATCGCAGCTAATTCGTAGTCACATTTATAATATTCTATATTTACATGAAACTGATCGCGTATCAAAGTGAACAATCTTGTGTATGTTATTTCTGATTTATCCGGGAGCAGGGCATAAATCAATGGAACTAGATTGTTCGTGTCATCATCAGCACCAATAGAGCCATGCAGGGAATATAAAATGGTGATAAAATATAAATGTTGATAAAATGGTGGCGGGCTAGATTTGAAATTTCCGTCTCCGTAAAATTTATGACATGTTTTTATTATTTGTCTTGCTAAAGGAGTAGCAAAAGTTATTATTTTATTGTCCGAACCATCGTCATAAGCATAAAAATTGTTAACAATGCGCTCCGATAACCGTACTTCCTGTATATTTTTAAATGTACATTTGATCAAGTTCAGTGATTTTTTTCTAGTTCGATAGGTACAGTGAGTCTTTTTTTGATGTAAATAATGGTATTTTATGCTCTTCTATGTATGTCTCAGTTTCTGGTAAATTTTCATAAAGGTAATGGTTTTCAAATATTTTAGGTATTGGTTCCATATTAGACTGAACTTATTGCTTACATTTATAAAAAAAATTTGCAACTTTATTACGGTCGAAATCTGGTAAGCAAGAATGAACAGCTTGTTTTATTATATTGTTTTTGGAATCTAATGTAATAGACGAATAACAATCTTTTCTGTTAGCACAGCGCCAATTTGTTGAGCCAGATTTATTAGAAACGGCAAAGTGATACCTGTTTCGAGCACGCAATAAGACTTTTTTGCCTTTACTGCTTTCAATAAAACACAATTCACTTGCTCGCCATTGCTTGCTCCCGATAAATTTATATTGATAAATCCGATAAACAAGTTTTTCTCTCTTTTATCACAAAACAATGACACAAGTCAAATGTGATCTATTTTAATTACCATGGAGGTAAGCAACTTTTTCCTCTAACAAATAGATCCTTATAAACCCAGGAAAATAATTTACCTACGACTACAATATAAATAACTGACCAAAAAAGCGACAAGTTCAAAAGCAGTAATGAGCTATATATTTTACAATTAGGTAATGTTTATGTTGTTATCTGTACAGAATCCGACCATTTGCGAATCCGACCAAATGCGAATAAATGCATTATTGTATGCAATTTAACATTCACATCGACACGCATTGCGGGCGAGACCCGCACGCACTGGTGGGAAAACGCTTGACAAGAAGAGCTTAACATTTACATAATTGTACCCTTTCCCTATTAACCTATCTCCTATCCTCTCGTAGGGGAAGCTACAAAGTCATGCGTTGTGTCTCCACTAATTATGAGTGCTGGCAGACATCTTCAGTTAGCCAACCTTGGTGGTAACTAACAATATAGTTTCAGTGTAGAAGTACTATGATATTCAGACAACAGTGCTTTAAGTTTCAGAACGAGATTCCCAGTAATGGTTTCTCATATCCAATAAAAAAAATGGTATGTGTAATTGCTAATTTTCATCTAAATCTTTAAACAGATTATGCGTGATTCACAAAACAAACATCATTCCTGAATCTCGATTTAAAATTTAACGCATTGTTCAAGTATGTTGCATAGCGAGATAAGTTGAAATCGAATATACTAACAGTAGGTAGGTAGGTACTCTTAGTTTAGTGCTGTTCATTCATTATTCGTAAGTACTTGTTTTTATGTCTAGAAGGACTACATAGTTGTACCATTTATTTATTTTTATAAATATTTTTTTTGTTCAACATATCATTACTGGTTGTTTTCATTTTCAAATGTTAAGTAGGTATTGTTTTTTTACAATTCATGTGGGTAGTTAAATCGCACAAGGTAAACACTCGTAGTATACAATAAAGAAACTCGCCAAGGCACCTTTCTTTAAAACCTACTCATGTTCTAATCCCATTTTTTATGCAACAAATACATAATAATAGTACATTATTGCAAAGGCCGGGAAATAGGCAATTGCAGGTTGAGTATGAGTTTAAAGGTCGAGCCGTAGGCGAGACAAGCAATATGTTAGATATGTAGGTAGGTAAGTATGTAGGTTTTAATATTGTGGAGCGTCGTGCGTCTGTTAGACTAGCTAGTATGTTGGACACTGATTTATTGAAGTAACGGCCTCATAGCGGCGCTGGGTCGCCGCCCAGCTACCTAGCTATGCATTATACATAACACAATACGAGACAGGCATTTGCCATTTCCGGCTAGGCATATAAAGTACTTTTTTCAAAAGAATACAGGGAAATAAAACATACTTTTTATACGAGTATTATACAGTCACGTAAGAATTTCATATTGGTTTTCCATAGCCAATTTGGCTTCTGATCTTAAATCTGGAGGAGTACAATCTATCTCGCATTTCACAATCTACCTCAACTGTTCGAACTCATTTTAATTATTAAATCAAGATGAATTTTCAGCTTTGGCAACAATTTTTTATTTATCATTTATGCCGAAAGACAAACGCATACCTATAGGCTATACAGCCACATGAACGCAATACCAGACATATCAGTGAAGTGTTAGTGATATTAGATTTAGATTTAGGCCCAACATGAAATATTAAATTCAGCCGTCTTTACAGGGAGAACATAAACTCAATGATTTCCCACATTGACGGCCCTGACGCAGCCATCGCTGAGGAAAACGAATGTCTATGTCAAAAACGAAGCAGAGACAAGAGAAGAGGTATAGATACTAATTTATGCACAGTGCAACCAATTGTTTTAATTATTTTTTCTGTAGCGGGTTCTAGAGTGTTAATGTATTTTTTTTATAGGACCTATTATGGAATGGGAGAGTGGCCACGTTCCTCAACAACAAAGGTAATATACAATACTGTATTTATTTAACCATACTACCTATTTTGGTTGTATTAATCCTTGTACGTTGTAGTTAATACTTTCTTACTTAATTTTATAGGGCATCCACCTGTGATCATTGTTCTACTTCTTGCAGAGAAAAAGGCAGTACTTCACCTTCAAATGATCAGAAAAACGTTTCTACATCAAATCAACCGTCCTCATCTTCATTGTCCTCTTTTAAAACTGCTAAAAATGTTAAGTCAAAAAGCACATCTCAAAATAGTTATATCAAACTATTAGATGAAGCAGGACAAGAAACTGGTAAATTCTTCCTCAGTGACACAGGTTTATTAAAAGACAACGCTTACGAAGTTGTCATACAACTTAGGAAGAGGGACAGTTCAAAAGGGGAAGAAAAATTACAAGAATCTGCAGCACCAGAACATAAGGTAAATGTAACCGAGAACAAAACTTGTGAAAAAATTGATATATCACAAAGGAATAGTTCTGTAACGTCAGAGTCGCAGAGCAATTTAAACCGGGGTGAAACCGAAAATGTTGTTGAATCCAACATTTCCGGGAAAACGTCAAGAAAATCATCACCTAGAAATGAAAAATCGGTACAGGTACATAATAAGGCACCTGATAAATATAGAGATCAGAGTATTAATAGGGATATTGAAGAATCACGTCAGAAAGCAGCTGAATGTAAAAATAATGTTTGCGACAAAGCTACTACGACAAATATGGAAAATGAACAGCTAACTTCAATTGTCGAACCGCCGCCTAGACCTGCGACCAACACATATACCCAAACAAATTCATCCCTGCATAGGCCAGTTTATATTCACATGAGTTCCTCAACCTCTACAGCTTACATGAGCCCTCCAGATAAGATCTGGCCCAATTTTATAAGACGCAATTCTGGTTTGACCGACTCTGACACAAATAATTTAACAAACACAGATAACATACATAATCCATTAAAAAGTAGTAGAATTATGAAAAGATGTAGACATGACAAAAAATGGGTGAGCAAAGCGAGAACGCAACCTTCCGAATGTAGAAAACATAAATTGCACACCACTCCCCCAAATTCTCTAAAGAGTTCTTTGTCAAGTGCAGAAAATTTGTGTTGTAATAATCTGAAATTAGATAAAGGTTGCGAATGTGTTTTTTCAACTAAAGATCAAAGAAAACAAAACACAATAAAAACTAAAAGTGCTACATTTGATTACTATAGATCGTCTCGGAATTTTAACATACTTACTGGTTCGAAGGCAACTGGTAGACATAAACACCAACCCACAGGCCCCAGTTACACGAATAAAAATAAAGATGCAAGCCTTAATCCAAGGGTAAAAGGGTATATTAATAAATTACTGACACTGAACAGAGAAGGTCTTAAAGCGTTAGAAGTGGCGGATCAAGAATGTAGTTCAGTTGGTACACCTGGGAGCTCGATCATCAACGACCCGTCCAATGTTGACGCTAGAAAACCGTCATTAGAAAACAAAATATCTTTACAACATTTGAAAAAAGTTTTCATGCGGCAAATCATACATGAACATATACACAGAGATTATAAAGAACCGGTTGTTCCACCAATAGATATTAATGGTAGTAAAAGATGCTTGCAAAGAAAAACCCGTCGCATGTCTGTGCATAAAGTGAAATCTCTAAATATATCTAAACACTTGCTCAAGAAACAAAAAACAGAGGAACCTAAAAGAAAGAACCAAGTATATATTTCGACGACGACAGATGACTGCGTGAAAGCATGTGCTATTTCTGATGCAGGCAGATCTCGACCACGTAGTTCACCCTCTTCTAGACAAGGACAGTCAGCGAGATCACTATCCACATCTTCTGATCCCACAAAAAAGATAAAGCTAGTTGACTCTCATAGAAAAAAAGCTTTAGAAAATGAAATTAGTCCTAATTTTTATAAAAAGTATAATGTAATAAAAAAAAATACAGCAGCCGAGTCATCGCCTGATACTGAATTCTCCAAAGATTCTCATGACTACTACAAAACTAAACCTGCAATTCCTACAGGTATGTCTACACAAACTAATCAAAATATCGACTTCATGCAATTAGCTGAAGATAAACTTCATAATATGGAGAAAATAGCTGACCTAACTGAAAAATGCACCAAACGTTTGTCAAGTCTCGCTAAAGTTTTAGAAGAAGTTAGAAAAAATAAATCATTAGTTTACACTCAGATTTCGAATTCCGATTCAGTAGATTCACATAGCGACCATAAATCTGATAAAGTGGCGAAATCGCCTGTGCCTAGTGATTTAGGTGATGTGCCAAATCCTATTGATTTGAAGTCTTCTGAACCAATAGCAGAAAAAAAAGATACTCCGATATCTGATAAGGAAACATCACCACCACCACCATTCATTTCCTTTCTTCAAGACATTCCAAAACCAGAATCATATGGGATATCGGAACAGAATTTAGGCAATCCTGAACACTCAAATGTCCCAAGCTTGGTGTGTCCCACACATACTGATTCATGCGTAACTGAATCAGACCTGGTTGTAAGATATAAACAAAAACCACCTCCAGCATTGTCACGAATTCATCTAAAACATGGTCACGAAGACATAGTGCCCCATGAACTCTCTACTGTCATAGAGGTAGATTCTCCAATGAGCATTAAGAACAAGACTCACTCCTCTCGCCGTTACGACCCTAATTCTACCAACAAATCTTCTAACGAAGACAAAGAACTAGCTAAGAATAATAAGAATTGTGAATATTCTTTAAACAGTAAAGAAACCACTGCCAATCTTGACCTGCTTCAAACTAATCTTCAGCGATTTAAACAAACAAAACTATCAACTATTGAATCTCAAAATAATTCCAAATTTCAAATGATTGATCTAAAACATTTTAACGAAATTATGCTGGAACCTTTTATTAGTATAAACGAATACGCAAAGAAATATAACGTGACTGCACCTGATGAAATGTCTAATATTGAAGAGTTACAGAGACATGATGTCGTCAATGATGAAATAAGTTCCCTACATTCCGACGGCAGCTTGCCAGATGTAATAGCGGAATTACTGAAAAGAAATATTATTACTGAACCTTTCAAATACGACAGCCCGTCAAATGTGAACTCCACTACGGTTTCATCAGAGTCCACGTTATCTATGTTAGCATTGTCGAACATGCGAAAGGCTAAGAAGAAGAATAGTGTGATATTTCGCAATAAGGAGAACATTGGAGAGACATCCGACACGCTAAGCATTTCGTCAAATCCTGACTTGGAGAACGCATTTAAAAAGCTTGGGATGGGATGGGCTTCTTCGACTCTGAAAAAGACTAAAGAGCGTCTAGCTTTATCATCATCATCAAATACCTCCAGTTCGAGTTCGTCGCAAATAAAAATTAAAAATTTACACGAAGACAAACCGGCAATTGTTACCGATTCGGTTTCCTCAGGGCTTATAACGAAAAAAGACCAAGAACATCAAAATGCTGGTAACAGTTCAAATGATGCCAAACATCACTCGAGTTACCCTGATCCTATGAGCGTGAACGCATTCCTAGCGAGTGAATTGGCAAATAAAATAACCTTTACTTCAAACAAGTCGGCTATTAACGAAACAGCGGAAGAATTTGTTTCTTTATTTGAGACCAAGATGCCAGAGGGGCTGAATCGTCAAACAAGGGAGAATTTTGATGAAAACTCTGACAGCATACAAAGCGGTATTAATAGAGCGCGGACATCAACTCCCGTCCAGATATTTAAATCGATGACTTATCATTCCAGTTCTAGTTCCAACATATCTAATGGTTTATTTAGTAATGCAGATGAATTGTCTTCGGTGAAAATGACCTCCAATTCCATAAGAAACCATTCAAATTCTGACAAAGACGAGCTGACTATACCAAATTTGAGCCTTAAAATGAAGAAAGGTATTGACACTAGTAAAAGTGACTAAATATGGGTATTATATTGTTGGTTTGTAATGTATTATTTATTTATGTGAGCTGTTTTAATAGAGTATAAAATAAAGGAGTTATTGTGACAGGTGATATTTTCAGGATATGTATATTATGAATAAATCAAAACAAGTAAATTTATATCTTAAATATTCGTTTTATTTTCACAAATGAGAATATGATTTTCTATAACATGTCTTAAACATTATGTGGAGATTTCTATTAAACAATATCCTAAAATATGTATCTTATAAGTACATAAGTAAGTATAGATTCATTATTTATAATTCGAGATATTTTACAATGCTGTAAACAGAAACAAAAATTTATAATCAAAACATGGTTTTCAGCTGAAACCGAAAACGGCCTACAGTCAGTCAATATCTAATGATGATTAATAATTATATTACCTTTAAAAATATAGACAATTTGGTATAGCAGCTTTATATTATACCTCTAGGTAGATCTTCATAGGATGGTAAATCCGGTACCTAGGTATAATGCAGTTGCCCAATGCACATTAATACATAACTGAAAAATAGCCTATTTCAAAATTTGATTGAATTAGACAAACAACAATGCTCTTTGATAAAAATTTTCATCAGAATAGTAATTTGAAGCTAATAATTTTTTTATTTATTATATTATTATTTACTAGGTACCTAATAACTTAAGAAAATAAATAATATTACACCACAATAAAATTAATACCTGCTAAAGATCACAGAACATTTAGATACTAAACTATACTAAATGGAAATGAATGTAACAACATCAATTACTATCTAAATTGAGATAAATCATTAACAAATATTTCAGATTCCATGGGGATTACTTTGTTTCAACATAGCAACAAATTTGAATAAATAAATTCTACTATTTTGTACAATATGGCTAATCTTTTTTATTATTCTTTAGTAGTCTATCATTTATTAAAGTATATGCTAGTCCTATAGTTAGTGCTGACACCACTGTGCCCTGGGCAGCCACGCGCAGCTGCATTAGGTACACGCTGGTACTCATTTTACCTCTAGTCTTATATTTGTATGCTCCAAAACCGCAGACACCAATTAAGCCTAGTATTCCTGAAATAAAGATTTTTGCGGTTAGTTAAACTACATGATGTAAATCTACATGTGAAAGTGGTAAGAAATTAAATATATGACCCTGTGTACATTAAAGAAATTTGGAGAAATCCACACTATGCGAAACTGAAAGTTCTAAAAGCCATTACGTAAAGATCTTCTGATACAATTTTAAACAAGATTTGATAAAAACATTAGGATTACCATATGTGAGCATGTGCCTTACCTACTATCATGAATGGCGAGTCCTTGGACTTCCTTGCCAATCTCTCTGACTGAGATTCATCGATATAATCAAATGCCGGTTTATTAGACATGGTGTCCTGGAAAACAATACATGTTATAAATTTACAGTAAAGTACATGGTTCTCGAGGAAGGTTTTAATACCTATATTATTTGTCAAGCAGACGAAGCCGCGGGCGTCCGCTAGTAATATGTACATAAAGGGAATAATAATATATTTGAATATTTACCGCCATAGAGGCAGTCCATTCTTTTTTATTTGGTGGATTACTGCAGTAATAGCTTTCCAAACCTCAAAAATAAATATATACGAAGCTGTTTCAGATTCGTAAAATTAAACACCACTGTTTTATTAGTTGTTTAGTTACTATGCCAGATTAAAAAGCTACCTTACCTATATAAAAACTATATTTTAAATAATATTCCACAAAATTATATAACGTAACACATTTTCAAACATTGCATCATATTTTCCACCAACGAATCGAAAAGAAAAGAACCCAGCCCAGCGAGCATGACATTTGACATAAATGACAATGTGTCATTATGAGTGGCGTGTGACAGCCGTATCATAAAAGTATCATTGTCGATGACATGGAAAAAGCACTGTTCACGATCATCGAACTTCTGTCCTATGACTGAACAATGCTTAATACAGTTAATACTTCTATCTATGGCGACATTGAATGGAAATAAAGGAACCCACTAACAGTCCACCTGCAGTAACAGATCATCCAGACAGTGGATAAAAGTATCTGAACGACCTGAGGCTGCACAACCCCTTAAAGTGCAGTTCGTATTTACCGGATGTTACTGGCCGAATACTGAATCTATCGGCTGATTTGAGAGTTAACAAGTCTACTATCTTTGAGCGAACATCCGAGCAATTTGACCAGCGCTTTACCGCGGTCGGAAGAGTTTGTCGATATCCGATGATATCGCAGACGCGATATCATTTTTATATCGACACTCATACACCTTATAGCTTGCTAAGCAGGGTCCTATTTTCGATGCCATGCTCATAGGGCAGGCAGATTGTTGGTTCTCAAGGACACTGTCCCTTTAGTTAGAACAACAAACACGGAAGCGATTTGTATGGTTGTTGATTTATAGGTAGGTATATTTATTTATATAATATGTATTGGTATACGTAGTCATAATTATTTTTACATGTTTTTATATGTGTGGTGCTGTTCAAGTAACTTATGGTTTAACCAGGACTTATGGGTCAATCAGGACGTTATTCTCACGCTCCCGCCCATTTATTACAATGGTATTGTTATACCTATCAGTAGTGACGTGAAGGATTTAGGCCTGCGTATCGACTCAACCCTCAGTTGGTGTGCGCAAGTAGCTTATGTCGGCCAGAGGGTTACAGGGATGTTAAGGTCACTGTATCCTCTGAGAACGCTTTTACCGACCAAGACCAAGAAAACGCTTGTGCACACTTTAGTACTTCCTGTCATTGATTATGGTGATGTGTGTTACTTCGACCTGAATGCAGATCTCCTCAATAAACTTGACCGTCTTCTAAACAATTGCATTCGATTCGTTCATAATCTTCGCAAGTTCGATCATGTTTCTGGCTTCCATTCCGAACTGCAGTGGTTACCCATACGTCAGCGGCGTAGCTGTCGTGCACTGATGATACTTTATACCATTTTACATTCTCCTACTTCCCCTTCTTACTTGTCTTCCTACGTCCAGTATCTATGCTCTAACCACAATCGCAACTTGCGCTCTGCTGACAATCAGCTTCTTTTGTGCCCCAGTCACACATCTAGTCTTGTCCACTCTTCGTTCTATGTTCAATCTATCCTTCTTTGGAACGCCCTCCCTCTAGATATCAGAATGTCCACTAACCGTTATATTTTTAAAAGACAAGTTCGTCAGCACTATCTTAACCTACTGACAGAGTCGTCTCAGTAACTTCCTAGTAAGTGGTCGTTATTATCTGTGTGTGTGTATGTTTACTGTTCAGTAGGTATATAATTTTATGTATGTGTAGTCTGCATATGTATGTGGGTATTCTTATAGTTATGTGTATCTATTTCATATTATTGTTAATGTTATGTGTAGTTTATTTGGGTATATATTTATGAATGTGAGTCTTTTAGTTTCTATAGTCAAGTGTACCTTATATGCACCTACTCAGTCGATTCTCTGCATCACCCTAAGGTTGGCTGGTAGAGAATGCCTTTGGCATTAAGTCCGCCTTTGTACATATTCTTGTGCATAAAGATTAAATAAATAAATAAATAAACTATTCACCATACCTAAAAGCTACACCTAAAAGCTACACTGCTAAGGAGTTTTGGCAACTTACCCTATTCTGTGGTTTTGGGTATAATTTTTTTAGGTGTGGACACGGTGGACTCATAAACATGCACAAAATCACGTCTATATTCCCGAAGGGATGGTAGGAATGTTCGAAACACACATGCTCAGACGCCCAGAGCCAATTGGAAACCACTACAAAACTCACACATGACAATAAGAATAAGACATTAACATTTTCACAAACACATACATATGATTACCGCGGCTGCGTCCACGTTATTTAGTTTCCTCGTTTTCTAAATCAGTTCAGTAGTTACGGACCCTATTCAATGGAAACAAACAAACAATCAAATCTTTCCTCTTTATAATATTATCGTATAGATATGAACCAACTAATTCTATTATTTGGGAGTGGGGAACTTCCGGGAGGAATTCCGACATTCTGACTAAGCGTCAACATAGAATGAATGTTCTAACTTTCGGGTTTAGGAACGACGAATATAATAAAAATACCAAAATAAAAACATGTACAAATTTAATTCGTTTGATTACACAATTTGGTCCCAAAATACATAGATTTTCTTAAAACAAATGGTTTGATTTTTAAAATAGTAAAATAATGTATTTATATATTAAAGGCAAAATACTGGCAAAGTGTAGGTGTGTAATGCACCTCTGCCTACCCCCTCGAGGAAATATACGCGTGATGTATGTCTGTTATTTCTGTGTGTAATAAATTAAAATAGTTCATACCTGACGTGACATCTGACAATATATGCGTTTGCCTAATCCAGGGCCTAGTAGCCTAGTACATACACTTCAGACTCATTGCGTAGGTAGGTACGAGTACCTACCTAGTTTGTTAAGTTATACTCTCTTAGAGATTTCAGTTTGTGTACTACGAATTTCTTTAACAATGCAAATATTTATAAACCGTGCAAACTTAGATAGATTCAAAAGCAAACCGTCTTGAAAAGCAGTCTATTGGATTTGCATGTGGCCATTTTAGTGCATGAAGTAGAGAACTAGAGGAAAGGTATTCAGGCTTTTTAACGGTACACAAAGATGTCACCAGGAGTTATTTCTAACCGAACTCGATCTTCATTGAAAAATTGCCTTCAAATAGTATAAATAAATTTCTAAAATCTCATTCATCATGATTATTTTCCCATGATTAAATAATATAAGGGAAACTTTCTTGATACAAGATGCTCTCAAATAAATAGTTAGATCCATACATTGTATATATATATATAATATAAATATGTTAAGACAATTAACACAACGCCATCGAGTCTCAAACTAAGCAAAGCTTGTGATATGAGTACTAGATAAACTGGTATAAATACTTATATACATTTTTTTTTGTAAATACATACATATTACACATAGGAAATACCCAGACTTCGGTACAAGTGTTAAAAGCTGGTCCCGACCGGGAATCGAACCCGAGACTCCAGCGTCGAAAGCGGATGCACTACCGACCACGCCAACGAAACTGTACTTTATTTAAGTTTATAATCCTTAAAACTAAAATAGACCTACGAATAAAATCGTCTAACTTCAGCTAGTATAGTTTCATAAGACGATTCATCAATGAGAATGAATCGTTTAGCTCGTCTACTGAAGTAATAAATATCTCCCGTATAAATATCAAACCATAAGGCGTGAATATGCAAGTCGTGTTTTTCTAAGCGTTTCTTTAGCATGCCATAAGATGCGACATTTTGCAGCTGTTGAAGGGTGTTCACCTGTAAGAAATTATATATGTCTCATTTATTTCAATTTCTCAAAAAGTATTGTTCACATTCAGTAGATTTTTGTCAAACAGTAATTAAACCGCGTGATTGAAGAAATAAATTTATATTTAATCAGGGTTGTCCCTAAAAGTTACGGCGACTTGACGAGTATTTGACGCCCAAGATTTAGATATCTTACCTGCGATAACTTATCTTCTATACAAAATTTGTTGTCAGGATCAATATAAGCCACAAATTTTCTCTGTGGTGTTTCTGCTGTGAACAGCATAGGCTTTGAGAAGTCACCATCCATGCTAATAAATTTGTCTAAACTAGTGTGGGCATGGGTACATAGCCATGATTTTAGTGGTGATAGTCTTCTTTGCTCCTGAAATAAATATTGTAATGCAAAAATAAACGTTACTAACTAAGAATGTAGTAAACTGCATTAAAATAATGGAATTGTTTATTCACTATAAACAATTTGTCATGAAAAAAGATCAAGTGCGCGTCAGGCGTCAGATAATGGTACGCATCCGTGCCATTCTCTATAAAAACGGCAAAAAAATCACGTTTGTTGTATGGGAGCCCCCTTAAATATTTATTATACTCTTTTTTTAGTATTTGTTGTTACAGCGGTATATACGTTGCTATAATAGAAATACACGGCACTGTTACCAGCACCATGATCACAATTCCCCCGTGATCATGGCGCTTGTAATAGTGCCGAAATATCGAAAACTCAACAAAACAATACATGGTAAATATCCCGTTTAGTTAATTTAAAGTTTATGATGGTAGTGACCATGACAGTTTAAATAATAGTACGTGGGCCATAGAACATTGAAAAATATTGATTAACAGCAAGCTAATTTTTCGTAAGTAGCTTTATTTTAACGAGTCCTACCCCAATATCTCAAAAAGAAATCTCAAATCAGGTAGCTAACAGAGTTATCCAGTTAAAATATTCGGAACAAAATTGTAAGGTTGCATTAATTTGTATAGAGCTGCAAAGTGGTGCAGGTATTAAGTACATCATTATAAATCAAATATCAAAAGTTCCCGTCGGATCGACGGGAACTTTTGATTTGATTTGATTTGATTTGACTTGTGCTAAAAAGTTATTCATTAACTCTGTCGTGATGTTATATAGCCTATGTTACTCGCTAAAAATGTAGCTTTATATTACCGAAAGAAATTTTAAAATCGGTGCAGTAGTTTCTGAGGTGTCACGTTGTCCCGTACAAACTATGTCCCCCCTTTTTCACCCCATTAGGAGTAGAATTTTGGAAAATCCTTTCTTATCGGAAGTATACGCCATATAAAAAACACGTCTTCTAAGTTTTAGGTTTCTACGATCAGCGGAGATTTGATTTATAATTATGTACTAATACCTGCACCACTTTGCAGCTCTAGAATAGAATAGAATAGAAATATACTTTATTGTCCACCAATATACAAATTAAATAAATACAAACTAAATCTTAATTCAGTAGTACAAATGGCGGCCTTATCACCAAGAGTGATCTCTTACAGGTAACCTTTGGATGGACTTAACAGATCGAAGTGAAATTAAAAGTGATAGCTATTGGCGAAAGAAAAGAATATACAAAAGTATAAGAAAAGATTAAAACTTGAAATAATTCACTAATAGAGAAAAATACATACCACTGCGAGAATATAAGTAAATTAATACGTACATAAATGCATACAATAATACAGACATGAAAGCAGTTAAGAGCTCAGGTAATGATCTTTTACCATCCGTTTGAAGATACCTATTGAAGGAGCTTGTCGGATGGTCACAGGCAGAACATTCCACAAACGTACAGCTTGGAAGGAGAAAGATTTATCATAAAAACTAGTTAAGTGATCTGGCACTGCCAACACCAGGGTCTCCGACGACCTCAAGGATCTTAAATATGTGTCATTAAGGAACGAAAACCGTTCTTTTTAATATACAGGAGTACAGGGATTAAATAAGACATTGTAAAGCATCGAAAGAATATGAGCATTCCGGCGAAGGCGAATTGGGAGCCACTTGAGCAAATTGCGGTATTCGGATACATTATCATACCTAGCCTGTAAGATAGAAATGGGACGAGATTCGGAGAAGGAGGAAGAGTTAGCCTTTTTGGGAATAGGGATTATATTTGCTTGCTTCCACGCCGTCGGGAGCACATTGCAAGTGAGGGAGTGATTGAAAATATGATATGGTATGGGGAGGATTTCGTCCAGAATAGGTAGAATCATATTACGACTAATGGCATCACAGCCGATAGCGTTGGAGCTTATAGACATAATACACTTCTTAACATCACAAGTAGATGGTTGGTCAAAAACGAACGGTGGGTACGAGGGAGATGGAAGAGATGAAAGATATTGTAAAGTGCAGGCCTTACGACTCTGATCGAGCGTTGATGAGGAGGAGAAATGCTGATTTAACAAGTCAATAGCAATTTTCTTAGGAATATTCGTCGTGTTAGTCTTTCCAAATCCCAGTTTTCAGAAATTTCCAAACTTTGACCAGGTCACCGTTCTCGACAGAATTATGGATGTGTTGGCGTTGAGCATTCCTACACACCTTACAGCAGACATTTCGAATAGCAATATATTTTTCTCGATTAGCTGGAGTAGGGCGTGATTTGAACCTACACTTGGCAGCTGCTTCTTTGGATATTAACTCCTTTATCTCGGTGGTAAGCCAGGGGGCCGGCATATGTCGCATCCGCACTGCATGAACAGTCGTATGAACGTCATAAAGATCAATTAATTTGTTATTAAAGATTTCGACCTCGTTCATGCACTCAGCAGACAGCAGTGGAATTAATGCAACCTTACAATTTTGTTCCGAATATTTTAACTGGATAACTCTGTTAGCTACCTGATTTTAAACTTCTTTTTGAGATATTGGGGTAGGACTCGGTAAAATAAAGCTACTTACGAAAAATGAGCTTGTTGTTAATCAATATTTTTCAATGTTCTACGGCCCACGTACTAGAACTATATTTTCTTTTATTCAAAATCTCCGACTGCTTCAGTGACGTAGTTGGTTAAACATACCTGTGTGAAACCGGTACCCCAGAGGTCCAGGGTAAACATGACGATACCTAAGCTATGACTCCCGTCCCATCAGGACATCTATAAAACTTACTTTACTGGATGCTGTTTTACATCTTAACGCATAAAGTAGATTCATCGCTTTACAGTCGCTATGCCCACACACTATAATATGTCTTATGTTGTTAACAATACAACCAAGTTCCATAGCAGCTGGTTCACAACTGGTCATCTCATCCGCGAAATATTGGGAGTGAGGTATAACATTGCCCGCGTTTCTCACTAAAACAGAGGGCACAATTACTTAATTTTAAAGCAAAGACAGCAAAAATCCTCCCCGCATCTATGATTAATGCATTGTTCTACAACTAAATCAATTCATATAGAACCTTACTGTATCAAAATTGATAACAAACCAACAAACATGTCTCCAACGCTAGTTTCGGTGAACCTTGTTGGAATCATTCTACTATCCATACACGTGTAGAAAACTGCTTTAGGCTGAAACAGAGAAGTATAATAAAGTGAATAGTAATCCGCGTGTTTATAAGAATAGAAAATTATAAAAAACAATAATTTCGGATATAATAACACTAAATTAAACGTCAAGTAAACAAGAAAAATGTAATTGTGTGATCCATTTTTTGTTATTCAATTGCAATAGAGGATAGCTCTAACTAATTGAAGGAGGTGATATATATTATAAAATTCTCGTGTCACAGTGTTTAAACTCTGTGATAGATAAGAGTGGTCCACCCTATGGTCAAACTACGAGTTAAAATATATGGTATAAATATAGTAATTTTATTGTAGATGTATTGTACATGGTGTATAGTATGTTAATAAAGTAGATAAACTTAAATAGCGTACCTACCTAATATAACTAAATAATACTGTAATAGTATTTAATCTACTAAAATTATAAAGGGGAAAATTTGTATGGATGTTTCGATCTTTGTAACTCTTTGTGACGAAAACTACTAAACGGATTTTAATGAAACTCGACAACAATGTAGTTCATTCATTCGAAAAATACATGGGCTATATTGTATGAATACGTAGTGTAAATTGGCCAAACTATAATATTAAATATCTCATAAAGTCTGCCAATCTGTAGGCTGTTTGCGAGTGAAACCAAAAGTCAAAGTGGACTCGGCCAACGAGAGATCGCAAGTCTACTAACTATGCGCGGACTTTCGAGAGGTATGGACAGAGCTTAACACTTTTCCTTCAATCTGACAATATGTCACAATATAATGTACCTAGGTAAACCTTGAAACATTAGACCCAAATGTCAAAACCAATATGTATGTTACGTCAATATTGAAAATAAGAATGTTTTTCTGAATTATTAGTTTGTATTTGTGCTCATGTTCTAAAACAAATAGAATTAACGTATCTGCTGTGCAAGTTAAACCTTATATATCTAACACATTTATATAAATATCAACCGAATTTGTATTTTCAGAAAAGGTTAGTTTTATTTATACTTACCGTTGGGTTATCTTTTACTTCTTGAAATTGTTTCACCATACTTGCTCTGTCCAAAACACGATATCTCATTATACCTCTCAAGATTTTCTCCATACTTTTTGTTTTCACACTTACATGAACTACATATACATATAGTTCAATAAAATTGCAAATAAACAAGTAGGTAGGTAGAGTTTACGTTTAGACTGAAATTGACATGTCTGACCTTCAATAACGAGTGAAGCTTATCAAGTCCGCTGCCGACCTGTTTCATTGAATTAATGCTAAACAGTGGGTCAATGTTCAGATACCGTAGTTTATGACGAAAACTGATTTAATCAAAACTATCATATTCATTCAGATAATTATTTCATGAATAGATAGGGACTAAGGTTAGATTTACAATGTAAAATAAAGGTACTATAATAACTAGGTATGCAATGCATTATGCTGTTGCAATAATCAATCTTTATGATTTCAGATATATGCATTCACGGTGATGGTCACTATGACCGTGCCAAATTTTAAAAAGATCGGTCCAGGCGTTTAGGAGTTTGATCACGAATAAAATACACGAGTCGCCTAAGAAATAACTTTATCTTTATCATGGAATGGTTGTTTTTATTTGTTTCAGATGGCATGTACAATTGGGGATGTAAAACAGGAAGGCTCCAAGACACTTCCAGAAAATCACAGATTTCTGGAGCCAGAGAAAGCTATTAAAAATATAACAGACATGGCTTTATGGGAAAAATCTGAAGCCTACATGGAATTTACTGGGTTTATTGCTACACTCAATGAATCCATTAAAGGCAAACCTCTTTCAGTAGACTGTAAAGTATCTGAAAATGTCAATAACATATTGCAATTACTTGACACTTTTGACAAGTACATTGATGAGTACCCACCAGTGGAACAACCACAGAGATTTGGGAATGTCTCCTTCAGAGAATGGTTAGCTAAAGTCAAAGCTAACACTACTGTACTGCTGAAAGATGTATTAGATAAAAGTTTACATGTAACAATATGTGAAATTAAAGTTTACTTAGAAGAGAGCTTCGGTAACGCCACCCGTATAGACTATGGTACTGGCCACGAAATGGCATTTGTTATGTTCTTATGTTGCTTGTATAAAATTGGTGTTTTGAACTCTGAAGACAATGTGGCTACTGTGTTCATAATATTTAACAGATACATTAAAATTGCAAGAAGATTGCAGCTTACTTATAGAATGGAACCTGCAGGAAGTCATGGTGTTTGGAGTCTGGATGATTATCAGTTCATACCCTTCATTTGGGGCAGCTCACAGCTAGTTGACCAGCCAAGGATATATCCACCTTCAAAGTTTCTAGAGGAGGAAATTATTGATAAATTCAGCGATGAATATATGTTTCTGTCATGTATCCAATATATAAAAGGAGTTAAGACGGGCCCTTTTGCAGAGCATTCAAATCAATTATGGAGTATTAGTGCAGTTGGGTCTTGGAGCAAAATAAACCAAGGTCTTATAAAAATGTACAAAAAGGAAGTGTTGGCAAAGTTCCCAGTCATTCAACATGTTCATTTTGGGTCTTTATTGCCCATTAGAAGATTTCCACTTAACTAAATATTATGTAACTGTGAATAAGAGTTATTTATGTAATGTTTTTGATTCTTCCAATGGGACTTACTAACAAATTTTAACTAACATTTTTCGAATGTGTGTTCAAATCAGGAGGAATGGAAAAATATAAATATCTATCTTTGTCGGACTACTCTTGGTAGAGAAAGATATAGTTATGGTCAGAACTTCAGAGTAACAACTCTGAGGTCAACACTAGCCAAATATTTGTTGTTTTAATAGTGGTACAGTGTGTTGAGTATTAGAATGAGATTTGAGAAGGATATAAACAGGTAAGGGAAAAGTTAGGCAGTTAAAATGCTGAACAAAATTTGCTATTATTCAACCATTTTTTTTATTAAGCCATTAATGTATTCCTCTTGGAATTTATATAAAAAAAGTTAGTACGTAATAGTAAGTACCTAATATTCTTTTCAATGCCAGTTTAGGAGTAGTTCAACTAATAAAGTAAATATGATGTAAATAACACTTTTATATGTGATATTAACTTATTATAACAAATTAGGTCTGTTTTCTAAATTGGCATGACATGTCGATTTATCTTTTAATTATCTTACTTAATGTGATACATAATGATAACTGATTAATAAGAACTCGATAATAGATTAATGATTTGACATAATGACTCCTGTGTTGCCAAGCAAAAAATAGGTCTCATTGGACAATCCCTAAATCTAACATTTTAGTGACTGAGTGAACTTTCATTGGCTGATTGGAGAATCCGCCAATGAGAGTTCTGTCCGATGGGATCTTTTCTGTCTGATGAATTTGAACAGTGCTTGAGCCTCACAATTTGAAAAAATACATGATGTCACATTTTTGTAGTAATGATGATTAAAACTAAAATAATCTAACAACATTGGATATAATTACAAAACTCTTTTAGGATGTTTTAAAAGTTTTACTTACAGTAGATGTTATAATATGCATAGCACTTGTCTTACAAACGATCGTCCGATCGTATAAAAATCCTCCGCGTAATTACCGTCTAGGAAGGTTGCCAGAATGCTGCCTGCTTTGGCACGTTGAATGCCGATATCTATTCTTCTATTAATCAATATTTATGGAGGCTCCTGTACAACAAATGTAATTTGTTTTGCCATGTTATAGATAATGGGAACCCTTCGTGCACGATTACAACTCACAATTGGCCGGTTTTTTTAATTACCAGCCTTCGGTATTTTAATGAGTTTTAACAATTTGCAACTACTTAGGTACTCTACAGAATCATAATTTATAAGTGCAACAACTTGTCATTGTAATACATGATAAACAAACACTTGCACACTGTTCCACTGTTTTAATGTCTAGGATTTAACCTGACCGGTTTTGCTTTATAGCATTATCAAAGGTCTTATTATACTTTATGTATTAAAAAGGTATTCTACTAAAAATATTGCTATAAGTTCCGCAAAGTACAGACAATCGAAACCCTATAACTTGCCTTTGGCCTGAAAAACCTTTGACTACTAAAAAAAGAAAGGTCCTAGTCCCGAATCTGCGGTCTGCTCGTGCCGTAAGTAGGTACCTACATAGATTGTTTGTGACAAATCTTCAAGTTATAGGATCTGTTATATTTACTTTGTTAAAATAGCAGTAGTTATGTCTGAAGAGTGGTTTTTAAGAAATCCTTTGAATGTGATATTTAAGCGATTATCCCTTGTGGTCTTAATAGCTATTACAATGAACAATGTTAAGCTATATAAATATTATGTTGTAGCTTTAAATGTATACTTAATTATTGTAATAAATTACTTATGGAAAAATACTTATTTGTCGTTTAATTTATAAATTTGACGCGTCTCATGTTCTGTAGATGTCAGAAAATAAGATTTAATGAGGAGTTCGATTTTTTCTGAGCCCGTGGCTGGTGGCTTTTTAGGTTACCTCTGGCGTTCCGCAAAAATCGGGTTCCCAGAGTAATTAGTTCTTCTGTGCGGGAAATATCAAGCATTACTTTGACATTGGCGAAATCATCGCTGACATCGATGGAAAAACGTTTTTAAAAAATATTTAATGAAAATCTGACACCACTGGTTTAGGTACCTACTTAATAAATATTGAATAATTGACGTAGGTAGGTACAATAATGGCTAAGACACCGTAGCGTACAGTACCTACCTACTGGCTGTTGCCCGCGCATGCCGCGCCCGCCGCATAGAATTGCAACGGTTTTTGTTGCTGCTTTGCTGTTATTGGTCGTAGATGTTATATAGCCTTCCTCGGTAAATGGACTACCCAACACGAATAATTTTTTTCACTTGAATTCCGTACTTACCTACCTCGTTCCTGAAATTAGCGAGTTCAACCTAACAAACATTGGTACTCTTCAGCTTAATAATATTACATAGAGATAATAGATAGGTATGTCCCTAACTAAATAAATACTTCTATAGATGTAAAATATACTTTTAATAAAGTAATGTTAACATTCATTTCATTACACTAACAAATTATAATAAATTCTCAAAGTTTACAATCAATCTTCTTTGGACCTTAAGCAGCAGGAGAGATCGCCAGCAGGCTCAGATCGTTTGGAAGGCATTTTTTGTTCAACAACACATTGTCCTTTTTTAAATCGCAGCAACATACGTTGCCCGACGACTCGGGTAGGTCTAGCGGGATAATAAATTAAACTCGCCTCGATATAATACGATCGAGAAATAATCCAACAGTTGTGCTTATTGACTTGAAGTTAGAAGTCCATTAGATTGCCATAGTTGCCATACTTATTTTTCTACTAGCTGTCCTGGCGAACTTCGTACCGCCTCAAATCAACCTAAACCTGAATTTATACGAATATTTTAAGATCAATATTAGCCAAATCAGTCCAGCCGTTGTTGAGTTTAGACGAGACAAACGAACAACAATAATTTTTATTTCTAAGAAAGATAAATAAGACTCCGATAACGTTATTATTCGGATAAGTTAGCGCTATAAACTGCCTATAGGTACTAAAACGCTGTCGCGGTGCAGAAAGAATTTCGGTTATTCACGTGTCACTATCACTAGCGCACTATTATAATTCCATCTGCGAGTTCCATGCGCGATTAACAGAGATAGGTAGTGACGGGTCATTGTACGAAATTCTTTCTGCCCCGCGACCGCTAAAGCACCGAATATAATATTAGTACAAGTAGCGACTCAAGTAGGTAGGTATATTTAATGCCCGTTGGTGTTTGATATCGCCGGAGGTGCTACGGTTTCGTGCTTGTTGAAATGGTTCGTATATAAGTGGTAGAGCATGCCAGCGGTGAGCGCTCCCACGGCTGTGCCTTGTGCTATCACTCGAAACTGCATCAAAAACACGCTCATACTCATAGCACCCTTTCGTCTGTATGCATATGCTCCGTATCCGCAGGAAGCTAGGAGACCAGCAATACCTTAAAATAAATATTTTCGACATTAAGTATGCTTGACAGCTTCCGTTGCGTTGATGATAGTGCATAACCCTGCGACACTGGAGTCTAGACACAGATTAGGGAGGAAGGAAATGAACCTTACTCTGTGCGATCCCTGAGTCGGAGTGTATTTTTACTTAATCCGCATTAATAGGTACAATATTCATCTGCATATTTGTTCTATTTGTGTTTCCATAAACACATCTAGCGGACATCCATCCACGCATAAACAATAGACTTGCGGACTCTCATTGGCAGATTACGGAATGAAGAAGAAAATGAGATTCCGCCGTTACAGTCGTGAGAATCTCGTTGGTGGATTCGAGAAGTAGAAATATAATTAGGAAAATATTAAACGAAATGAAATTGCAATAGGGCTATATCGTTACAAGGTGAGGGCGTGCCTGGGAAGCCCGGCAATGAACGATAGCGCGGCCGTGGCCGTAGTTGCGGTGCTATAAGAAACAGGTAATCTACATTACATACCAATAATCATGAAAGGAGATTCTTTGGACTTTCGCACCAGTTTGTCACCCTGACTCTCCTCGTGATAATCAAACGTTGGTTTTTGAGACATGGTATAACTGAAATAAAAAAAAATTAACCATAATCATCGATAAATTAGTTGAAGACCATACATATTTAATTGAATTGATTTCTCCAATCAATGAGTTATCAAATCATGCGATCACATCACAGATGACTGTATTTAACGCATAGACGTAGTACCTACTACGTCTATGCGTTAATACGTAGGTACCTACCTACGTAGGTTAATAGGTTTTATTTAATACTAATCATTAGCTTGCCTTTCAGACACAGATTTACATATTTTTGTGTTACATAGAAACGTTATACTTTATTTTAACAACGTTTAAAAGCTATATTGATTAGAATAAAATTGTGATAATATTTGACGGACAGTCGCGCAAATACCTACCTACGAAACTTCCAACACAAGTCGCGCCACAAGAGGCAGCCCTGCGATTGCTGTTGGAACGCGCGGTGCGAAGCAATCACAACTGTAAGCTTGAGCGTTTAGGCCCATTTTAGCATGCAGTGGTTGCTGACGCGACGGAGTAGGCTATTATAGCAGTAGGTTTTGGAAATTTTCTACTGAGTGAAGTATCTGTTACGTAGTAACTATTTAGTAATCTGTGACGTAGGTACTATAGTACGGTTCTGTTTTAACGTTAGATAAGTATTGAAAACATTTGATAGCTTTGGGAACTACCTACATACCTACTCCTTGGGCACCGATCAGATCTCAAGCCACAGTAAATATCTCCTTCGTTCAGTTGAAGACTAGTCACAGAGATCTTATAAACAGGTAAGTAGGTAATGCAGGTATTCAGAATACAATAAACTTCTTTTATTAATCACACACACACATATCACGCCTATATCCCCAAAGGGGTAGCCAGAGGCGCATTACACACCCACAATTTGCCAGTATTTTTAGTCCCACCGGGCACTCTAGAAAGTGGGTTATGTCGAAAATGGCCGAATTAATTTAATAAAATAAGCAGCTATTTATAATTTTGGAAACTTAATTTGAAACCCGTAACCTTGCGATGAAATGTTGATGAAAGGCAACAAAATCTTACGTGCCAGCCGCTGTGGCACAGCCAATTAAAGTCCTGGGCGTCTCGGACTCAAATTATTCAATGATTAATAAAAGAACATATTGTGTCGTAACAACGACGTTACGAGCCATAAAAGGGTATACCTACGTAGATATACCTACTTGGTACTACTTATGGTGGGCTGTTTCACCGAAAGAAAACAATTTTATTGAACACTTACATGTTGATCGTAAAATAATATTCCAGAACTGTATCACTCAACCGACATTACACGAATTGTATCTTTAATTCAAAGTCAAGGACGCACTGAAACTCGTACACGCGCAACGGCTACACGTGATTGACTACCGAGTTTTGCAATACCTACTCGTGATCCACGGGCCGAACGAGCGATGATATCACTACGATATTGAATTATTTTACAAGGAAAGCATCCGCTAAAGTGTAATTTCAGAGTGTAAGGTTGTGATATAAAACTGAGCGGAGCGGGTAGCGGTCTAGCGGAGCGCTTAGCGTTATTCTACATCGATAAAATATGGTTTAATCGATAAAGTTTTCGTGTAGTTATTCCTACCTACCCATCCGAGCTAACAACTATAATATGCCAAGCAAAGAATATCCACGCCTATGCTATGTTAGATACAGTTACAACCGATCCACAAAGATTTCTAGATATATCTAGGCATAAATAAATACATATGACATAGCCTAAAGAATTAGTAAGCTAGTGGCAGTGGGCTGGCCACATACGAGGGTGGATTGAAAAGTAGTCGACCTAACACTGATCCATTTATGTAGTTCTAAAAATCAAATCTACCCACATTATTTAGTTCAGTTCAGACCTGTTAATTGTGTGAAGTTTGAAACGTATGCGATAATTAGTTTTAATTTTATAAATTTATTAACATAGCAATCTGACATCATTTCCACAAATAGAGCAAATTGAGCAGCGTGCCGTCATTAAGTACCTCCATAAAAAGGGGCTGTCATCAAAAGCCATCCATGATGATATGGTCTGTACATTAGGGGATTGCGCTCTATCATATTCCTCCGTCAAAAAATGGATAGCAGAATTCAAGCGTGGTAGAGAGAGTGTGAAAGACGAACCCCGCTCTCGAAGGCCTTCGACGTCCACTACTGACGAAAATGTTAAAAAAATACTCGACTTAATTATGGGAAACCGCAGATTGAAAATTAGAGAGATAGCCGAGATTATAGGCATCTCTTATGAACGTACTCAAAACATAATAGTCACGTGTTGGGTTTTCACAAGGTGTCTGCGAGGTGGGTTCCGCGACTGCTTTCAGTTGAGCAAAAAAGGATGCGATTGACTATTGCACGCGACTGTTTGGAGTTATTTGAAGCTGATGAATGTGATTATTTGCATCGTTTTGTTATTATGGACGAAACACGGGTTCATTACTGTACACCGGAAACAAAACAACAATCAAAACAGTGGAAAAGACCTGGTTCTCCACCCCCCAAAAAGGCTAAGTCTATTTTGTCGGCAAGTAAGGTGATGGCTTCAGTATTCTGGGACTCGAAGGGTGTGATTGTGATCAATGTTGACAACCTCGATGTTTCTAATCATCATCATCATCATTCGTGCGTTAGTCCCGAACTCCCGATCACATCTGTGTCCGGGATCTACTTAATACGTGGCTTGGTTATTTCGGCAATCTTGGAATTGACAGCTGTCTGACCTCCCAGCCTGTGTTCTGATCCAATATATTTATGTTACTGTGTCAGTAGTTTAATTTCAGTCTAACACTACAAAGGTCTCAGTCTTAACCTAACGACTATTGATTTCTACTTCATGTATAGTCAACGACAGAAGTAGCTTAACCAATAATTCTTACCTGTTGATCACTAATAGGTGTCCCTTCGTCCAGCATACTCACCATGGAATCCTGATATTTCATTAATGCCAAAAAATTGTGCTGAAATAGTGCTAATTAGTGCCCAAAGGAAAAAAATAGTGCTCTTATACTTAAGAAATTACAGCCATAGTTCGATGAGTATGCTGGACGAAGGTTTCGCCCAGCATTTTTGAAAAAATAATATTTAATCAATTGCTTTCACATTTTACAGACAATAAGTTACTTCATAACAAACAGTTTGGTTTCACTAAAGGCAGGAACACAACGGATGCAGGAGTTGCACTTGTGAAACATATATTTGATGCTTGGGAGGAAAAGCAGGATGCCATTGGTATATTTTGTGATCTATCAAAAGCTTTTGATTGTGTTGATCATGAGACTTTGCTACTAAAATTAGGTTATTATGGTGTTTCGAACAGCTCACTTGGCTTACTCGAGTCTTACCTCACTGGTAGAGTACAAAAAGTAAACATTAATGGCACCGACTCTTCTGGCGCCTCATTAGTCATGGGAGTACCCCAGGGATCGATATTAGGACCCCTTTTATTCTTAGTATACGTAAACGATCTTCCTTATTTCACTAAAAATCTTTGTGAGATAGTATTATTTGCTGATGACACATCATTAATTTTTAAAAGTGATAGACAAAAAGTAGCACTTGACGATGTAAATAATACCCTTTCGAAAATATTGCATTGGTTCACAAGTAACAACTTGCTGCTCAATGCGAAGAAAACAAAATGTGTAAAATTTACTATGCCCAATGTTAGACAGGTGGATACTCATATTACTATGAATAATGAATTAGTTCAAATAGTCAATACCACAGTTTTTCTTGGGATAACTCTAGATAGTAAACTACAATGGGGTCCTCATATCACAGCCTTGGCAGGAAGACTTAGCTCAGCTGCCTATGCGGTTAGAAAGATAAGGTCACTGACTGACGAAAAAACGGTTTAAAATTAGTTTATTTTAGCTACTTTCATAGCGTTATGTCATATGGTCTGCTGCTGTGGGGCTCAGCTGCCGATATTGAGACAATATTCATATTACAGAAACGAGCTATACGAGCAATCTATAGACTCGGACCCCGTGACTCGCTGAAAGAACTAATTAAAGAAATTAATATTTTAACAGTTGCTTCTCAATATGTTTACGACAACATCTTATATGTACGGAAGAACATAGATCTCTTCAAAAAAAAATCCGATAACCATAATTTTAATACAAGAAATAAAAATAAACTGGCAATGACAAAAATTAGACTTCATAAAATTGGTAATACGTTTGTAGGTAAATGTATAAAAATTTATAATAAAATTCCTCAGGATTTGGTTGACATGCCTCTTAATAAGTTTAAAATAGTAGTTAAAAAATGTTTGATGATGAAAGGCTACTATAATGTAGACGAATATCTTAATGATAAAAATGCATGGTCACCCTAATCTTCTGTTGTTGGCCACTCGAATAATATAATATAAACTAATTGTAACAATGTAAACAAAACAATATTAAAAAAGAAAATGGATAATCTACCTGAGTTTCTTGCTGGTATCTTCTCAGGAGAACCAACTTACCGAACCAGCGAAAGAATCATTTTCTAATGGTTATTTATGTACTTACTTAATTTAGTATTTTTATAATATTACTTGACAAAATTGTAAAATTTTGACATTCATATGTGCTCTTTATGTGCCTAAACTGAATAAATGAAATTGATTCTTGATTCTTGATTCATACTCACCTCCGTTTGTGGAATCTGTGTACGCTTCAACCATAATTCATACTTCAAAAAATTGTGCCCAAATAGTGCCAAATGGTGCCCAAAAAGAAAAAACGGTGCTCTAATAACTCCGGAGTTATAGGCTTCGTTAAGTGAGTATGCTGGGCGTAGAACCTACGCCCAGCATACTCACTTCACTACGCGAATACCGAACGAGCTATAGGTACAATTTACGGCTTAAAAAATAGTGCTTGAAATAGTGCCCAATATCAGTCCAATTTTCGCTTGACTTTTGACCTAGAAAATCAATAATTTTAATTGTAAACTTCTACATACTAACGTTAAATGAGGTACAGTCGTTCACACATGTTTTAAGATAAACATATTAAAAATTCTTATTGTGGGCGGTTATGTGATTGGGAATAGTTGTGATATTTTCTCACATATCAAAAACTGTCTATTAAATGCTAATAAAATTTATTTTAATTTTTTTTTTTTTTTCTATAAATAAATGAAATTGTAAGCGTAAATGAAATCTACTCGTATTACTTCATTGCTTGTAGGGTGAAATATTTCCCAAAAAAAAATGTCTGGGCACTAATAGTCTATTGCAGCCAATAAAATTAATAAAATAGGTACCTACCTATTTTATTAATTTTAGATCTATTTGAGATCTTCAAAAATTGTAAAAAGGAAATACGTAGGTCACACTATAAGTTTTGCGTAACATCATGCCTTTTTCCCCGAAAGGGTAGGCAGAGGTGTGCAAACACACCCACATCTCGCCAGCTATGTTAGGTCCCATGTAATAGGGAGCGAGCCTACTGCCATTTACCGGGCACAAGTTCCAGACTCTGGGATAATTATCTGGGTAAAATTCTAAAGAGAATTATACATTATCCACCAGACCCGGGAATCGAACCCGACACCTCGAGCGTGGCAGTCCATACTTAGTACCATTGTGCCACCGAGGTAGTCCTTAAAAGAACTTAAAAAAAACAACAACATGTTAAATCCATACCCCACATCCCGACTAATTCACCTTACAAAAAAAACAAAATCCATATCGGATCATCCTTTCGGGAGTTACGATGCCACAGACACACACATGTTCCAATGTGCAGACGATACTTGCATAAAATCGTCTTCAAAGGGACTTTGAGAGACTCTTAACATGGTCACATGATGCTGGGCTGGTTTTGAATGCACAAAAGACTAAGGTTGTGTATATTAGCTCCAGCCAAAACACAAAACCTTTTACTCCCAATCTTATAGCACAATGTCACGAATGTTTACATAAGAATAATCTAAAAAATTCAAATACGCCCTGTAATTGTGACCTTATTGAACACGTCGAAAATAAAATAAAATAATAAAATGAATAACCGCCTTAACTGGAAAGATCATATTAACCTAGTGTGTAATA
Organism: Nudaria mundana; assembly: GCA_963556515.1. NCBI lineage: Eukaryota > Metazoa > Arthropoda > Insecta > Lepidoptera > Erebidae > Nudaria > Nudaria mundana. The sequence goes on along the minus strand of OY748289.1, from coordinate 7,312,679 downwards.
AACTAAGAGGAATTCTAGCAAAATGTTCTATAATTAAATATAAAGTTCCTTATAAAACCCTCCTCCTTCTCTATAAATCGCTAGCAGAATCCATAATTTCATATGGATTATCAAGCTACGGAAGGACTTGGACTTGAGGGGCTCGCGGTCTAGTGGTAACCGACAATATTAACACATTGCCAAGGTTACCAACATCGACTCAGGCCGGTCTTAGGATGGGTGACCATTTCTTAAGACACTGAGACCCCTTCGTGCCTCGGAGAGCACGTTAAGCCGTCGGTCCCGGTTGTCATAAAAACATCTATATAGCAGTCGTTAGGGGTTGTTGGAGCCCTAAATCGAAAATCCGATCGGTCTAACTACAGAATTTCGATATCGCCCATGGGTTAAGCCCATGGTTGTGAAGGTCAGATGGCAGTCGCTTCACAGAAAATATCAGTTCAGCCGAATCCTAGTTAGACTGGAAAGCTGACCCCAACTGAGTTGGGAAAAGCCTCGGTGAATGATATCAAGCTACGGAAAGACATTTAAAAGCCACCTTGACCAAATATAAGTACTTCAATTAAGAATCCTAAAAGAAATTGTTCCTGAAAATATAAAAAAGAATTACACAAATGACTATCATCTATAAAAAAGAATTACACAAATGACTATCATCAACTCTTCCAGTTCTGCAACATAATACCGATACATGAGAAAGTGAAATTGAACTTACTTAACGAAGAGTATTTCAATGAGAATTTTAAAAACCCTAAATCATCGGAGGACACTAATCGTGTAACCCGTAGTGTCAATAATAAGAAACTTTCACTGCCTCGCTATACGAACCTGTACGGGAAAAGAACACTTAAATATATAGTATGTACCCCATTTAATAAACCAACTTCCTGTCCCTCAAAGATAGAATCACCAACAAAAATTTAAAATTGAAATCTCAAAAAATATTTTCTTGCAAATTAAAATAAATAATTACTAAATGTGACTTTTTAGTGATGGAGCATCCTGTATAGTCACAGCTATGCGCTGTACTATGGTACCTACATCTATGTGTGGCTGTTGCTCGAAGTGGCGGCGGCGGTTGTATCCAGTGTGGTGTCGACTCACTCGTCACCGATATGGGCCAACTTTATATTTTTCTACCTCCCATGATAATATTCATTAAGTGCTTAACGTAAAAAATTGTGCTTAGAATACCTACATTAGAATTAATAAGATTGACGACCCGAATGCACGGTAATACTCGAAGGAGTTTTCGTTGCATCGTATTATTGCAATTCATATGTATGTGTTTTTCTTGTAAGATTCACGTCAAATTTCCGTCGTTTTTGCTTCGGGGGTTAAAAAATTGTTTTACAAAATGTAAGTTATTAGAAAGTTTTGAACTCGACTGTACTAAATCTAATGTTATGTAAAAGTTTACAATTAAATTGAATGGTGTTCTAGGTCAAAAGTCAAGCGAAAATTGGACTGATATTGGGCACTATTTCAAGCACAATTTTTTAAGCCGTAAATTGTACCTATAGCTCGTTCGGTATTCGTGAAGTGAGTATGCATACTCACTTAACGAAGCCTATAACTCCGGAGTTATTAGAGCACCGATTTTTCTTTTTGGGCACCATTTGGCACTATTTGGGCACAATTTTTTTAAGTATGAATTATGGTTGAAGCGTATACAGATTCCACAAACGGAGGTGAGTATGCTGGGCGAAACCTTCGTCCAGCATACTCATCGAACTATGGCTGTAATTTCTTAAGTATAAGAGCACTATTTTTTTCCTTTGGGCACTAATTAGCACTATTTCAGCACTATTTTTTGGCATTCATGAAATATCAGGATTCCATGGTGAGTATGCTGGACGAAGGGACACACTAATAGCTGTTAAACCGATCACAAAATCATAAACAAAACACGAAATATATTTACTTTGTCCTTGGGGATTCTAAAATTACTTGTACATTGCTGTGGCACATGCATTGGGATGTAAAAAAGAATAATAAATATTTTTGTGCTAATCAACTTTTGTTGTTGACTGTACTTTGTACTTACACTGGAATGAAGCTTTGTTCATTCATCTTAAAAAGGATTATATTAATTATGAGAAATTTTTTGAAAGCTAGTAATTAAAGTGTGTTTACTCAGTGTTTATCACGTTTTTATTTATTTTAACACTTCCCCATTTTAGGCACTTATCATAATAATCATTTGTGTAAATGACAAAATAATTGCAGATAACATTTACTATAACAAATATTAATTTTCCATATGTCCACTATATAGAGATTTTTAGGAGATTTTTTCATTTGCTGGCAACATTACGCACACGCCGTTAGTGGTATCGGTACACGGAAATCGGAGTCACACGCACACATTGAAAGTGTCATTTGGCTTCACGTGTTTATTCTATATGTTCCGTCTATGTTATTCTTTTAGTCTGTGAGCCACCCTCGTAGCACGAAGCTCCGGTCGATGGCGCAAAAAGACTCTCGAGTGGAGACCGCGTGCTGGAGTTTTTATGGTAAACAATAAAAAAGGGCAACCTATTTTAGCGGTATACTTAGCTGATTCAAGTTTATAGGCAAAGCTCTGGTGATCATGGTTCCAGGGCCGCAGGGACTCCACAGCAGCTTAACTACAATTTCAGTGGATAGGTACTTAATAAAAGCCAGAAATTTTCATATTAAAATATTTTTAATTATATTTTGTTTATCTTTTGTTTATAAACAAATCAACAACTTACATTGCTGTAGATACCTATACGCTTGTGCAACATAAATATATCATCAGATACATGTAAACTCACTCACACACTCACATGTAATAAATAACTCAAACAAATGGAGTGAGAATTCTCAATCGTATCAGCATTTGTAATTATAGTTACTTACATTTTTTTTTAATAAACTCAGTACATGATAATTATATAAAAGTATTATGCCTGAAATCTGAAGATGTAGGTAACGATTCTAATACACGACGACACTTGTCTCGACACTCAGTGTCTGTAGGTATAAACCAAGAATCTTTGTTGGTCTATTGATTCAAGGTATAAACTGCCGCGACACTAGTATCACCCTTATTCACAAACGACACTATGACGAGCGCCAACGCTAAGCGCTGTCAAAATCTGTTGTTTATGCAGCGCTTAGCGTTCGCGCGCCTCATGTCGTCGCCGTGTAGACATGACTTGCGCGGTGTCGGACACAAGCGTCACGTATTTTGAACCTTATAGCAGGCCTCCGTCACTCGCTCAAGGCCGTGCGCTATATACCTACCGCTCGGCGTACTTTCGAGAGTACAGTACAAACTGGCAGAGGGGTGCCGAACGCCCGCCTGAGCGCTCGCATCGCACCGCACTGCATGTTTCCCGCGCTTACGCTTCGAAATGCAGAAACCAAGTAATTATTGTGCGGATTATAGTCTGTAGGTATGCACTATTTTAATAATAACAAAATGCATTTTTAACTTGGGTTTCATTTACTTACATTTCCTTTTGTTTTTCGTGTATCGGGATTACGTTATGTTTGGCTAACAAAAAAAGCGCCCAAGAGCGAGTCGGACTCGCCCATGAAGGGTTCCGTAGCAGCAAGTAACATAATATTTTAATTTTTACGATTTATGGCGTATTAAAAAAAACTACTTACTAGATCTCGTTCAAACCAATTTTCGGTAGAAGTTTGCATGGTAATGTACAACATATAAGATATTTTTTGTTTTATCATTCTCATATTTTAGAAGTTAGAGGGGGGACACATTTTACCAATTTGGAAGGGTCTCTCGCGTAAACTATTCAGTTTAGAAAAAAAATTACATTAGAAACCTCAATATCATTTTTGATGACCTATCCATAGATATTATTTATTTTCTTTTTAGGGCTCCGTACCCAAAGGGGAAATACAGAACCCTATTACTAAGACTTCCGTCTGTCCGTCTGTCTGTCTGTCCGTCTGTCTGTCTGTCCGTCCGTCTGTCACCAGGCTGTATTTCATGAACCGTGATAATTAGTATACCTTGAACCGTGACATAGTAAATAATGTATTTATGTTGCCGCTATAACAACAAATACTAAAAACCAGAATAAAATTAATATTTTAGGGTACAACAAACGTGATTTTTTTGCCGTTTTTATTTATTGATCAATAAAAAATATAAATCATCATATAAAACTAAAATATATTGGATTGACTAATAAAAAAAATGGTTGATTCGTAACATTCGTTTTATTACAATAATAATCATAGGTACAACCCTAGCGCATTCTTACGATGGCGTCACTCGCACGGCGGGCAACTCAGTTTCGACTCTATGAACGCGTGTTTAAGGTACAGTCGGCCCCAAAAGTCGCTGAACACATTCAAACTTCCAAAACATCTGAACACTAAAAATGTCATAAGTCAGTGACGCAACAAGACAACAAAATAAACTCAACATATAAAAGGTCCATAAAAAGCTGAGCACTAGTATTCCAAAAGTAGCTGAACATCATTAACATCATAAGTAGATTAACAAATCATATTTTCAATGTTGTTGCCTGTTAATCTAATTTTGGTGTTCTTGATGTAACACGAATTTTGATTTTTGACATGTAGGATAATTTGAGAAAAGTTTTAAAGCTAAAATTAATCTCCATTGGTGCAGTGCTCCCTATGCCTAGGTTATGGGCACAGCAGGAAGTACTGCAAGAGTACCGAGCCCACGTGCAGCCACTGCGGCAGCCTTCATATGAAGGTCAAGTGCCCCGAGCTGCAGGTGGGAACACAGACTTCCTGGGGCCTAAGTCGCGTAATGAACGTAAAACGCCATGCGTTGCAACTGCAATTGGTCAAAAAGTTGGTAGCCTGCTAAACTCACAAGCAACGCGCCAGGATGGCGCCGAAAGGCATCAAACCGAATGACTGAAGAGTACAATCATCATTAGGTTAAATTGGATTTAGTTACTCCCGACATTACCAACTTCCCAGCCTCTATATCCCGGTACCTGAGCTACCCACCTAAATTCTGGGCAAATTTTTGTTCCACCTGCAACACCTCCCACCACAAACTCCATTCGCCTGCAAAAAAAATCCCAGGAATTCTCATCCCGCAAAAATTCCCAAGATTCCCAGTACCCCTTTTAATCTAATTAATCTAATTTTACCCAATTAATCTCGGAAACTAAGCATCCCAGATTAATTTTGGCCTCATTTTTCCGGCCCATGTAAATATTTGAACGCCATCATCCCGCAAAAATTTTCTTCCAGATTCCCAGTACCCGATATCTCGGAAACTAAGCATCCTAGGTCAATTTTGACTTCATTTTTGGACCCCCCTTAACACCGCCAAGTAATAAAACTCCATCTCTTCCCATAAAAAAAATCCCAATTCCCATCCCACTTCCCAAAAATGTTCTATTCGTTTCTATGTTCCCCTACACATCTAGGTTCTATGAGTTGGTCTGGGGGTTATCTCCTGGTAATACAACATCAATCATTCCCCCGCCCCTCCCCCCTCACACGCTGCTATGTTGCAGTTTATTGCCAGAGGGCGTCAGCGTAACTTGCTACGCCGACGATACCCTCGTCACGGCGCGGGGAGCAACGCACCAGGAGGCAACACTCAAGGTCACGACTGGGGTTGCTGAAGTCGTGGGTCGGATACGGCGGCTGGGACTGGACGTGGCACTGAATAAGTCCGAGGCTCTGTGTTTTCACGGACCTCGGCGCGGGCCACCTCCAGGATCCAGCATAAATGTAGGGAGCGATAGCATCGGCATCGAGCCCACAATGAAGTATCTGGGGCTCGTACTCGATAGCCGGTGGAACTTCGGACCACACTTCCGAAGTTTGGTCCCCAAAGTAACGGGGGCGACAGCCGCCCTTTCGCGACTGATGCCCAACTTAAAGGGACCCAACGCTTCCTGCAGGAGACTGTACCTGGGGATGGGGCTCGTGTGGAGTATGGCCGTGTACGGGGCTCCCGTACGGGCGCCGAGACTGACGGGCAACAACGCTGCTGTTTTACACAGATCGTTGAGGACCTTGGCCGTCAGAACTATAAGAGGGTACCGCACGATCTCCTTAGAGGCTGCATGTCTCCTAGCCGCGACCCCTCCATGGGACCTGGAAGCGAGAGCCCTTGCGTCATTGTTCCAATGGCACGAGGAGGCGCTGGAGTGGGACCACAGGCCTGCGTCTCGAGAAATCGAGGCTCAGCGGTCCCAACTCCGCCAGGATCTCATGGAGACATGGAAGGTGCGACTTTAGCAACCAAAGTGGGGAACCACCACGGCGGTGAGACCGAGCATGGAGGAGTGGCTGCAGAGGCAGCACGGTGGCCTCACGTATCGTGCGACACAGATCATCAGCGGGCACGGAAACTTCGGTGAGTATCTATTTCGCATGCATCGTGAGGTCAGACCCGCGTGTCAACACTGCAAGACTTCCGGCGTAGACACGGCATTCCACAAGTTGGTGGAATGCTCAGCATGGGCGAGTCAGCGCCGGGACCTCGTTGTGGGCCTGAGATACGCTCTCGCTGGAGACCATGCTACGAGCCATGGTCTCTAGCGAGAGTCAGTGGAATGCGGCCGTTTCCTTCTGCGAGCACGTAATGCTCGTGAAGGAGGCGGCCGGTAGGGTGAAGGAGCTTACCCTCCCCGCTGAGTTCCGAAGTGTGCGGCGAGAGCGCCGCAGATGGGACTACGCCCAGGACCATCGAACTCCTTTATCGGGGCCTGAGGACGATGGATTAGCAACGAGTATACGACGAGTATACGAGGCCGCCTCTGCAGTCCCATCTCCTTGTCCAGCATTCTGGAAGACCCTGACGCCCTGATATCCCCGCATCCTCTTCCCATTGCCCACGTAAGGCTCCTGTATGAGTGCTATGGATGCCTTACGCCTGGAGGCCTCGAGTAGGAAGTCTTGGGTTGCCACCTGTTTCTTCATTAGGTTTGCCTGCACGATTCTGTATGGGGTAGCAATGCCCGAGACGCCCTTAGTAGTACTGAGTGGTTGCCTGTGCTATTTTGTCCCATCTCATTCTTACTGAGCATGTGTTATACATCGCGCTGTGCCGTGTGTCGCTCAGCCCGTGTGTCCCGACGGCAGTTAAAACAGGAAGTCTGTGTTCCCACCTGCAGCTCCGAGCACTTGGCCTTCACATGAAGGCCGTTTGCAGTACTTCCTGCTGTACCCATAACCTAGGCATAGGGAGCACTGCACCAATGGAGATTAATTTCAGCTTTAAAACTTTTCTCAAATGATGCTACATGTCAAAAGACCAAAATTCGTGTTACATCAAGAAAACCAAAATTAGATTAACAGGCAACAACATTGAAAATATGATTTGTTAATCTACTTATGATGTTAATGATGTTCAGCTACTTTTGGAATACTAGTGTTCAGCTACTTTTGGAATACTAGTGCTCAGCTTTTTATGGACCTTTTGTATTTTGAGTTTATTTTGTTCTCTTGTTGCGTCACTGACTTATGACATTTTTAGTGTTCAGATGTTTTGGAAGTTTGAATGTGTTCAGCGACTTTTGGGGCCGACTGTACAATTCTCCTCGTTCTGTGCAGCAGGTATTATTATTAAAATTTTGCAGGTTAATATAGAGTAGGTATTTTCGCTTTTGTATGGGAGTGATGTATCTGTTACGTAGTAACTATTTATTAATCTGTGCTTATAGCTAGACGGAGACCAAAATAGTGGTTCCAAACGACGTGAAACTAGTTGCGCCACAAGCATAACCGTGTATTAGCACCATAAGACAAAAAATGGTCCGCTCTGAAAGGACAACTTGCATTTATGAGTACCTACATGATTAGCGATAAAAAAAACAGGAACATTTTTTTTAAATCTAAACATAAATCCTACCATGATTCTGTTGTTGTTTAAAATTGTTACATTCTAAGTTGTATATTACCGTAGCTAATTCTCAAGAGCGTATTACATTGTAGGCGTCACATTAGTGGTATCTTTAACGGTTTGCCCGTGAAAAGTAAGATTAAAAATACTATCAGACCATGGCTGTAATAGATTAATATCGCGTGTTATCATGTACTGAAGTTATTCCCTCACAATCACAGATAAAATGGAACCTAAACTTAATGTTACGATATAAGTAGAGGAATATTTGTGTAATAATGAAATTATGATTCTCAAACGCATTATGTAACGTTCAAGACATACGATTTTTTTATTGCCGTAGTAATTTTGTTATGAAGCGGTTTAATAGTGGTATATGGTTACGTGGCTTTTGGTACAAGACTAAAATATTTTTTTTTTTCAAAGCAGAAAATGTGGGATACCGAAAAATTAAAAAAAAAACCATTTTCAACAATGACGCGAGCCAACAATAAACTCTTAAAAGCTGCATTAAATTTCGTGCGCAAGGCGACAATAAATTTTTTTAGTACTGTCAAAGGCATGTTTCTTTAATTCTTAAAAACTCACAAACTATAAGAGCCACATACACCCAAAACTATACAGCAACGCACGTTAATGTGTTCTATCTGCATGTCAAATTTCAGGTCGATAGGTTTAAAATTGCGACCGGTATAAGACGGTTTAGGGAAAACTCCGCCGTCTTAATTAAATATTTATGCACATTGAAATTATCTAAATTAACTCACAACTGCACGCGTAGTGTATTAGTTCCAGCATCTTGCTGGATACGTTGTGTGTTTTGTATTTACCATCTCATTGTGATTACCTACATTCTTTGCAAATAAATAAATATTATTATTATGTATTCTACAATGACTGATGATTGGAAAAGAGTGGCTGGGAGTTTTTATTGCCATCTTTTTTTCTTCTTGGCTCCACCCATTGCTGTGCGAATCTGGCTTTAAATGTAAATTCTTATGCGCTGACGTTAATTATAAGTGTTATTTTATAACCTATTTTAGTATGTAAATATTTTTGATTTGCTTTGATTTTTGATTTAGAAAAAAATATTCTGGCATATGTACGGGTATTTTGTAAATTAGTAGTTATACATGTTACGATAGGTTTGCATCATCACTTGAGCGTTATTCCCAGTCAATATAGTACCGCCGGGCGCCACTGGACATACCCTCTGCTAGTAACCAGGCAACGGACGTTAGAGCGACTGCGGCATTGAGCTGCTTAAATAAAAAAAAAAGTCAATATAGTAGTAAAATTATCCTATTCATATAGTTTTTTATACTTCATCACGCTATATCCCGAAGGGGTAGGCAGAGGTGCATTAGACACCCACTATTTGCCAGTATTATTAGTAAATACTGAATGGAGTCAGGCGTTACCTGGCGAAAGTCAATGATAAAACAATGGAAAATTTGATGTTGAAATTTAGATAATTGCAATGATTTCGCTAACTAGTCTCTTTGAGACAGTCTTGATAATATTGAATGGAATCAGGCGTTACATGGCGAAAATCCATGATAAAGCAATGGGGTAAGATGTTGAATTTTTATATAATTGCACTAATTTCGCTAAATAGAAGACATTACAAACGTCGACATATGTTTCACCCTCCAAAGAGAACAACTCTTTGAGACAGTCTTGAGAATGCCTCGTGAGTAGGTGAAACATATGTCGACGTTTAACATGTCTTCTAGTTAGCGAAATTATTGCAATTATCTAAATTTCAACATCAAATTTTCCATTGTAGTATTATTAGTCCCACGTAATAGGAGGCAAGCCTAATTGCCGTTACCGGGCACACAACATATAATGGGTTACGTCCAAAATGGCCGAATGAATTTAATAAAAAGCAGCAAATATTGTAATTTTTAAAAAAAATTGAAACCGTAGATGCCTTGTGATGAAATGTCGATGAAAGGCAACAAAATCTTACGTGTCAACCGCTATGGCATAGCCAATTAAAGTCCTGGACATCTGGGACTAAGTAAAATTTTTATTTTTTAATTTAATGTAACAATATATATAAATCTAAAAACGAACATTGTCACGTAATATTGACGGGTTTACTACTACTTACTAACCAAACTGATGACGAGGCGGTATGGTCCTTAGTCTCTAATCCTTAATAGAAAAAAAAATTACAGAAGACATTTCGAGCCCACCAACTTCGAATTAGCCACTCAGAAGGAGAGTACAATTTAGATATTTGTGTTTTAAAACATGATATTTACACCGATAAAGCTGCGTCACACAAAAAAATATTGAAATGAAGGCACTGAGATTTAAAATATTATAAAATTTCTCTATATTGCATATGCTAACTGTTTTTCGAAGCATTTAAGGAGAGACAAGCGTCGCGTTGCACTACTTTATAATAATATAGTGTGTACGCAGCTTCAAAAGTCGTAACATAATACATACATAATATACTACACTAGGTATTAGGTCCATCAGAATTCCATAGCAAATTTGGAATTTAATGGGAAATATAAAACGAGTTCAGCTCTGGTGAAATTTCATATAATTATATAGATACTTTTTAATTTTTGCCTTGAAATTCTGGTAGACCTTTAATATAACATTGCAAATCACAGTGAGTTAGCCTTTATGCCAACAAAAAAGTTGCAATTGGGCTTATATTGGGCAAGACGACATTCTTTGAACTGCTTTGCACTTGAATTTTCTATACTTAGAAAATTTAATTACATATTCCATTATTATTGCGCACGCTGATATGTTTCCATAGAATTTTCCAGATAGACAGCAAAAACTAAACTATAGACTGATTTATTTTATTATCTAGTTCTAAATCTAGGAAATAAATAAATTGGAACATTATGTAAACGTCAGAAATCTAAATTTAAAAAATACACCTATATTTTTATATTCTAGCCTAGTTAAAAGAATACTTCATATTTATTGATATAAAATATGAACTGTCTTTCAACGTAAATTATGTGAGCTCAGCTCCAATACTAGTAGAGATGCCCCATCCCATACAAGTTAGAGCTTGACCTCTCTACATGTTTTTATTTTATTTTAAGTTCTCGGCCCAAGGTTAGCATTAAGAGGAACTTTCAGTGGCGCCTCACGTAAAAAGAAAAGGTCTAAATTTAAATGGTTCATTTGAAATTATGTATATTTGAAAGCTAATAAACTATTGATATTTTTTAGCTAAATAAAAACGGGCGCACTTATCCATCCTCGAATCCATGGAAAACATTTATTAGTTAAATAGAACTAGACAAATCAATACATAGAATAGTTTCGTCTGTTATTAAGCACTAAGGCCCCCAATCGCACGGGAGTTTATAAAAAGCGACGCTTTTTAACCCGCTGGGCGTTGAGCGTAAAAAACAGACGTGTTTTAAAACCGCTGACGTGTAAACAAATACTAGGCAAAGTAATTTTTAACGCACGTTTTTCTAGCGCAAATACGGCCTTAGTAATCAGTTCTCAATGGAAAATATCGGCATGCGCACTCTTAAGCCTTCATTGGTACTGGCTGGGTGCAGATGACGACACTTTTTCAAGTTTCTCAAAGTGTTTTCGAGCGTTTCGGATATTGATTAATGTCGCTTCTGAGGGTATTTTTGGGTCCGACATCTCGACCATGACATATGTGTTGCTGGTGAAACCGTCTATGAATGCTGCGAACACGCTGTTGCGTACCTAGAATAGGGCATTTCGTACATAGAGCCTTTGCAAAATGATTGGATAGACTGGTGAGCACGTTAAGCCGTCGGTCCCGGTTGTCATATGAACATCTATGGCAGTCGTTAGGGGTAGTTGGAGCCTTTAAAAATCCGACCGGTCTAACTACAGAACTTCGATATCGCCCATGGGTTGTGAAGGTCAGATGGCAGTCGCTTCACGGAAAATATCGAAGTTCAGCCGAATTACAGTTAGACTGGAAAGCCGACCCCAACTGAGTTGGGAAAAGGCTCGGTGAATGAAGATATGTAGAGATACGTACCTCCATGCTCTGGAACTGCGCGGCGAGTTTAGAGCAGGACAGTTTGAACTGTTTGACGATGTTGGAGACCTTCTCGAAGCGATGCGCGTCTCTATGCGGCCGCTGTTGGCAGTGAGACACCACGAGGAATGTCGCGCGCTCAAACAGTAACACCTAGGAAACGCACATAGTTGTTACACGACTGACACAAAGCGAGTAGATGAAATGACACCGTAAATATGGTAAAATACCACTAGATTATAATCTATCTCACGAGATTGTTAACTGTCGAAATATTATATTATTTACTACTGAAGACCTACACAATTGATATCTAAATAAAAATGAGTACTTAAGTATTTGTTTTTCAAAAAGTCCTGGTTCGATGAATCCCGACAAGATTTTTATTAAATTTGTGAATGTGTTGTAAATCGATGTCGAAACCTAAGAACAGATCTTCGTAAGTCTTATATTTATATTATACTAACGGACCCGACAGACGTTGTCCTGCAAACCCGACAGACGTTGTAATTGAACTCCTCTTAAACGGCTGGACCGATGTTGATGAATTTTTTTGTGAGTGTTCAAGGGGATTCGAGAATGGTTTAGATTCACAATTTGGTTCTTTTTTCTTTTTTTTAGCGGACCCGACAGACGTTGTCCTGCAACATCGGTACAGCCGTTTAGGAGGAGTTCAATTACATACACACGTACAGTAGAATTATATATATAAAGATTATATTTTCTATATTATATTTTTGGACATTCTCACACGACGTCATCTAGCCCAAATTAAGCTAATATAAGCTTGTGTTATGGGATCTAGACGACTGATAAACATACTTGTATATTTATAAATACATACATATTATACATAGTAAATACCCAAACTTCGAAATAAACATTTGTGGATCGCACAAATAATTTGATTCGACCTGGAATCGAACCTGGGACCCCAGGGACGGCAGTCGCATACTCATACCACTGCGCCACCGAGACAGTCATAATTTCAGACTTTCATAGTTATTATTGATATAGGGCTCGTGGTCTAGTGGTAACCGACAATGTTAACACATTGCAAAGGTTAAGCAACATCGAGTCAGGCCGGTCTTAGGAGGGGTGACCATTTCTTAAGACACTGAGACCCCTCTGTGGCTCGGAGAGAACGTTAAGCCGTCGGTCCCGGTTGTCATACAAACATCTCGGCAGTCGTTAGGGGTAGTTGGAGCCCTAAATCAAAAATCCGACCGTCTAACTACAGAACTTCGATGTCGCCCATGGGTTGTGGAGGTCAGATAGCAGTCGCTTCACGTAAAATATCGATGTTCAGCCGAATCGCAGTTAGACTGGAAAGCCGACCCCATCTTTAGTTGGGAAAAGGCTCGGTGAATGATGATTGATATAGTGTTATAGTTTCAGTCTTTCCCTCACTGACCCATATCAATGTTACACCCTGTATAATAGGTTTGAATAAATGACAGGAAACTGTACAGTTTTTCTTAGAGATTGGAAGGATACATATAAATAGTTTAGGAATACACACCCTGTAATGATTGTGTGGTTTGTGAAATTGTTAATAAACATTCAATAGGATAATTTGTAACTATACTATATATTAATACGAAACGAAAAAAATATTGAAGTGTGTTTCAGCTTTTTAAACTAATAGCATATGAAATTATTGCAAATACACATTACAATTTTTTTTTTCTGTCAGATTTAGGTCTACACATTGACGCTACCCGCCTGATGGTAAGCTGTGGCAACGTCTGGTGATTGTGGGCGACTCACACAGTACACAGAAATACTATAGAGTGTCCCTCAACTTGACGACGACCTAGTAATGTGCCTCTTCACGCTTCTCTCAAAGAACCTCTCTTTGTTCCGGGTACTCACTGAATTGGCTGGACCAATTTTAACTGGACTTTCTCTGGCAAATAACTGATGTAATATGCAAGTAACTTAATTAAGCGACTTTTATTCTGGGAATGTAACACATTGGATATATTATTATGTCGCTGTGTGAATTGATAACGAAGAAACTATAAAACAAAGACAGAGCCGCGGGAATCAGTTGTATATAAATAGTTTAAACCTTACCTCATCAGCATCGACGATTTCAGCAAATTGTTTCAATGAAGACTCTAACGCCTTGACATTAGGTATTAATTTGTACACTATGCTCGACCACGCTCTGTAACATGACGCATTTATATTATTGACCTCAAATATAACACACATTGTGATAATTAATGCAAATAACTAATACGTATTTATAGATTTCTCGATAACGCTAATAGACAGCAGCTTCGTACGCTTGACATATTATATACACAAAAGCATTCCTCGAGAACCACTCTATCCATTGGTGAAAACCGCATTAAAATCCGTTGCGTAGTTTTAAAGATCTATGCATACATAGGGAACGAAAGCTTCGAACGAACTTCGTCAATACTATTGTAATGATTACATACTCTAAAATCATATCATCAATAAGTCCGAGACGCCCAGGACTTTAATTGGCTGTGCCATAGCGGCTGGCACACATTTTATTAACATTTCAACGGCAATGGGTTAAATTTTTTTTCAAAATTGCAATATAGCTGCTAATTACTTTTTATTAAACTCATTTGGCAATTTTGGACATAACCCATTAAGTATATGTGTGCCCGGTGTTGGCAATAGGCTTGCCCCCTATTAACTGGGACCAAAAATACTGGCAAATTGTAGGTGTGTAATGCACCTCTGCCTACCCCTCGGGGATATAGAGTTGATATTTGTGTGTGTGTGTACTCTAAAATCAAAGATATTATTGTACTGGGGATCTCCAGGACCCAAGTTGCAGTAGACCTGCCTGCAGATGAGGTGGCAAGTTCAATAGGCTCACCTATCATGGAACCAACAAAGTGAATGGCGAAGTGTGGGCGTATTAACACCTCTGCCAACCTCTTTATATTAAATTGATAACTCGTAAAAACGAATGTCTTAAGGTAGATTTGAATCAGGTTCAGTTCCCTTACATGGTGAATGCTCAAAATTGCTATCTATAACTGAAGTCTGCACAACGTATTGGAGTACATACACGATACAATCGCATCAGTTCATTCCCGTTGTAGCCTCTACAACCCACCGTTGCGATCTTATATGCAACTTTACACACACGATGCGGATTTGCATCAGGTCAGGTAGATCTGAAGGTAAATCGCTTTGTATATGGTGGATTCTACGAGTTACAGCAATGAGCTCCGATCACAACAAATCTTTTAAACTAAGTCGGTCTATGGTCACCATCAATCTTTAGAAATGAGAATGGTAGGCAAGAATAACACTTGTCTACAGTGTTAACATATTAAGAAAGAAAATTATAAATAGATCACAAAAAATCATCGTAGCTCAGTGGTCAGAGCATTCCCCCTGCTAGGGAAAGGCCGTGGGTTCGAGTCCTGCCGATGACATCAGTTTTTGTGATCTATTTATAATTTCCTTCTTAATATTTTAAGAATAGTTTAAGCACACTCATTGCTTAAAATTACAAAAATATAGTGTTAACATAATCAGAAATAAAGGTTATTTAAAATTTGGTGTGAATGTTGAGTCTGCAGTTGGTATACGAAGTATGTCTACAGTGTGAAGCATGTTATAATGGCACGGCATTCACAATGTCAATTTGGCTTGCAGTCAGCACCATTTGTTTTGTGCCTTTTTCATATTGACATTATACAGACTGTTACGTAAGGGTTATATCAACCCGAAGACACCCCCATCAGCTGGTCGACCAGAACCCGTTTCGATATGTGTCGGCCGCCAATCAAGAAAAAAATAAATCATCCAGAAAAAAAACATTATTACCGAATAAAACACTCTTGTTTGAACAACACTAGCTAAAATCTGCTGATACGGTCATCGACATCAAGTAGGTAGTACAAATAAAGCGCGCCTGTGAAAAACCTTCTCTCTCTCTCCTGGTTGGAACATTTTGTCTCTGTTTCGCATCAAGGTCGCCGTTTGAAATTTCCTTTTTCTTGTTTCGCGGTCGAAACATATCAAAAAGCGTTCTGGGCGATCAGCTGATGAGGGTGTCTTCTCTTCAGGTTGATATAACCCTTATGTAACATCCTGTATAATTTGAATTGTAGCTGTTGCTGTGCTGTTATAATATGTTTGAAGCTTACAAGTTAAGTAAAAACATACTTTATATATTGTAAAATTATTTAAGAATAAGTTAGCATACTTCATTGCTTATAAAAATGTAATTATATTCATACTTGTATAATGTCTCGTCCCAAATACTAGTCCGAAAGCATGTGCACTCCAGTGGTTTGGATAACCTCTTTAAATCCTCCTCCCGTTCTTTGAAGATCTCT
Source organism: Nudaria mundana (assembly GCA_963556515.1). Lineage (NCBI taxonomy): Eukaryota > Metazoa > Arthropoda > Insecta > Lepidoptera > Erebidae > Nudaria > Nudaria mundana. The sequence goes on along the minus strand of OY748289.1, from coordinate 7,296,472 downwards.
TCTCGCTGTTCCTCTGGTACCAGGTCCATTTTGTGCACCAGACAGAATATTCTTGCTTCAGGTGAATTCTGTAACAAGCGATAGTGATGTGTTAGTTAAACTGTGTTTAATCTATACTAATATTATCAAAATAGTTTTAAGATTTATTTACAAACAATATTTTGCAATATTTATATATATTCTTAATATTAAGACAGACACATATCACGCCTATATCCCACAAATAACCAGTATATTTTTGGTACCACATAATAGGGGGCAAGCCTATTGCCATCACCGGGTACACATATAATGGGTTATGTCCAAAATGGCCAAATGAATACCTTAATCTTAAGGTATCTATCTATGATCCGCAGAATAAGTTAATATAACATCTTGTAACTGTTCTTTATCATTATCGTTATGTAGCCTGATAAATTATAAATAAATAAAATAAAGGGTATGGTTCTACCCTTTATTTGGTAATCAGCTCATCAGAAACAGTCATTTCATGAAACTCCCAAAGAAATTTAATTATATTAAAAATTATGAAATAAGAAAATAACTATCCTTTCCTTCTGATGTAGATAAAACTATGTCTATATGCTGCCGTGAGCTGAGCTTAATTTATCTGTGAACACTGCAGTAGAATCTAGACAATTTATCACTAGATTAGTATCCTCATACAGACAGACAAGAATGATTTTTTGCCTCTTCGCCCAATTATGGGCAGGCTAAAGTCTTTCGACCATACCGCCTAGTCTTTAGTTAGACAAAGAATGATATTATATCACCTACAATATATTTTTATTATTATAGTGTAAATGTGTAAAACAAACCTGTAATATGGCTTCTAAACATGATTGGTAGTAGTGCATATCTTTCTCCATTTCCCTGCTTTCAACATCAAATACGTATATCAATACTTCAACGTTCCTAAAAATGTTGTCTCGTTGTGATACAAAGTAATTCTCCATGAATGCCTCCTGCCCTCCGCAGTCCCACAAGTTAAGCACTAAGTTGCCAAGGAAACGAACATGAGAGTGTTCAACGTCAACTGAAAATACATAACAGTTGTAGCCTATATTTAAATTAAAAAATTTATATATAAATGTTGTGTACTAAACTAAATTTTTATATACGAGTTATTTTATTTATCATTATCATGTCAAACATATTGATCAGTACCACAACATTTAAGGTTATTATGTAACTTAAGCCAGAGAAGATATATAATATATTAATTTGATTCAGATAAAATGGTACATTTCAAAGATACACATACAGAAGGACTGATGTCCAAAAAAAGATTGTTCCCAGAATCCAAAATTTCTCTTCTAAAAGAAAGAAAAATGGTATGTACCTACTTCAGTGTTTTCTGAATGTTATAATACTTACAGCATAATACAATACAACTTACTTGTAGCACCCAGTCGCCTTGTGTCTCTTGCAATGTAGTTCGCAAATATAATAGATCTCATGCTGGTCTTGCCTGAACCACTCTTCCCCATCAACAACACCTACAATTTTAGCTCAACGTAAGACATATCAATAAATAAAGACACAGTTAAAGGACACAGATGTTTATCATATACCAGACCAATATAATAAGATTGTATACAATCTAAGATAATATGGTCAAAATTAAAAGAAAACTCACCTTTTTCTTCATATTGACAAGTTTAAGGAACGATTATATTTTCAAATTGAATTTGTATTGTTCCTTATAGAAAACAGTCGAATTATAATATAGTGATTTATTATTCCACTTTATGTTCACCCAAATAATCCAAACATGAAAAAAGAAAGTAGGCGTATTTCACTATCGCAATGCCTGCTACAAACACAAATACAATTTATTCCAATGAATGGATTTAGATTTGGATGAAATGAATGGTGGTTGACATGACATGACACACGATTTGTCATTTGACACGATTCGCTTGACATCCGTGGCATTTATAATGTCGTCCAAAAATTAAATTAATCCAACGTTGTCCCTATATTGTTAACTAACTCACCCCACTTAATCACCCCCGCAGAGACCACAGAGGTGGTCAAGTCCACCGGGTGCCACTGGAAATACGTTCTGCTTGTAACCAGAGACGTTAAAGAGGCCGTAGCCTTGGGCCGCGGAATTAAAAAAAAAACAACTTTATCATTAACATCATTTATGACAGAACTAGTACAAAACAAAGAGAATACAATACTAGGTACAAAACTTTGTTGCGATAGATTCAAAGTTTTGCACTGCAAACACAAACACACATAATTAAATATTATTGTGTCTCGCATAAACTCGTCACTCGCAATGATACGAATTAAACATTATGAAAATGTTTGGTCAAGTATTGTTTGGGTACGTACTACATAAATATAATAATTTAAAGAAGTTAACCGTGCACCACGACCGAATGGTGTTCCCGTATGGCAGGCGAGAATCGAGAGACGTATCGGCACATTTAGGATCATTACATTACATATTTGCTTATGCTATTAAGCTTTTTGCAGTCGGGGAAATAACCGTCCCCGGGTCATGCGTTTCGTGACTCAGGCATTTGCTGGGACCGGTATTAGCTCCCAGCAATACTTAGCCAATGTTACGGAACGTATTGACTTTGAAACAGAAAGTGTATGCATGGGCGGGCCGTATCCGTCGTTACAGAGAACGTGTAGACAGATACTGGCAGAATCGTGTCTTCCAAAGTGAAGAAAGGAAGGTGTATCGAGAGTGGGTGGGAACTAGACAACATTTGAGCGAGGCATTGGAACTAGACAACTCCCAGATTCTCACGCCATGGATCAATTTTGGTTCCTTACCCGCTTTACCACTGGCATCACCTTCCTGCTCTATAAATCAGGCTAGTACCACGGAACCTAAAAACTATAGACCTATTACTTACTTACCTACCATCTACAAGCTCCTTGCATCTTTTTTGTGGAGTAAATTAAATTCACACATAATATCTAACAACATCTTAGACAGCGCTCAGAATGGATGTAGTGTTGGGTCACGTGGTACTAAGGAGCTACTCCTTATTGACATGGCCATTAGCCAACAGGTCATGCGGAGTAGGGGCGCCCTTCTCTACTGACTGAATTGACTATAAGAAGGCGTATGATTCAGTGTATCATACATGGTTAGGGAGGGTTTTAGAGTTGTATAAAACTGATTCCACTCTTAAATCCTTCTTAATCTCGTGTGTGGGGCAGTGGACCAGAGTCCTTTGTCAACCAGGTAGTGGTGGGTACGCTTCGGATCCGCATGACTTGATAAGGATTGAGTGTGGTATATTCCAGGGTGACAGTTTGAGTCCATTGTGGTTTTGTATAGCACTGAATCCACTTAGCACATTGCTGAAGGATTCAGGGCTAGGCTATCGGTTTCGTAGAGGGGGTGAGGTTATTTCTCACCTGATGCATGGATGACCTCAAACTATTCACGCTGAAGTACCAAGATTTAGTGACATTATTAAAAACTACGGCAGTTTTAAGTAATGCCATTAAGATGGAGTTCGGTGTTGATAAGTGTGCAGTTATGCCTATGCTGCGGGGGAAGGTTGTAAATTTACCGAATTTACAAGTTTCTGAGATAATAAGTAATGACTCTCAGATCTCTCTCCGAGACCAAAACATACAAATACCTAAGTATGTCCAGAGTCATTGCTAATATAGATAGAGATGCTAATATAGATCGGTAGAGGATATTAAGAAATCGATAAAAGATGTTTTTTTTGGCCACCTGACAAAAGTTCTTAACAGTTCTTTGTCCGGTTAAAACAAAATGCGGGCTTTCAACGGTTGGGTGATGCCTTTATGCCCTATGGCATACTTAGGTGGACTCAAACAGAACTAGACGCCATGGATAGGCAAGTCCGTCAACAACTGACATTGAATCGCATCGCATGTTACACCCACGATCTTCTTTCATGAGACTACATACCACGGAAGTTGGGAGGTCGGGGTTTTTAAATACCAAGAACCTCCATAACCTTGAGGTGTGCAGTCTGAGGGATTACTTCCTACAAAATGAGTGGTGCATTCATTGCGATGTCGTGATGGTTGACAAGGGCCTTACTCCTGTTTCCTTGGCTAGCGAGACCTGGCGTAAACCACAGGTGTTAGGTACTGAAGACCGTAGGGACGTATGGGAGAGCAAGGAGTTACACGGGCGGTTCTATCGAGTCTTAACAGGACCCGATTGCGTTTCGGTGACCTATTTGGGGAAACTGAAGGTTTTGTCTGTGCTATTGCAGATGAGGTTATCAAGACGAACAACTATCGGAAATACATCATGAAGGTCGGTACGGTCGACATTTGTCGAGCATGCAACCGTCCCGGTGAATCGCTGCGTGATATTATTTCTGGTTGTTCGTATCTTGCTAACACTTGCTAATACTTTTTTTAATTCCGCGGGACCACGGCTGCTCACATGACCATTGCTGCGGGCGTCTCTGGTACACACCAGAAGGCATTTCCAGTGACGCCTGGCGGACATTGGCCACCTGTGTGGCCTCTTCGGGGGTTTGGTCGGAATGAAAATTCCGCGTCGTTGGGGTTGGGGTTTATCCCGCGTCTGTGAGCGTGCTGAATCACCGGAAGACACCGATCAAGGAGGTCGATGGTCCTGGGCGTAAATTAGTCTGCGGCACCCTGGCCGCTGACTGCGGAACTCAGCAGGGAGGGTACGCCCTCTCTCCCTGTAGCATCCATGTGAAGCATCCATATCCGGTAACGATCTGCGTCGCACGATAGGTGAAGTCACCATGCCCCATCTACAGCCACTCGTCCATGATTGGTCTCACCGCCGCGATGACGGTGGTTCGTCAACACCGAGTACCTACTTGCATAGGCATAATCAAGTAGCCAGGATCATCTACCAGCAACTTGCTCTTCAATACAGCCTTATTGACTTCGAAGTACTGTATCATGAATACACACCAAGGCCAGTTCTCGAAAATGGTCGAGGATTGCTCTACTGGGACCGGTCAATCATCACAGACAGGACTATTGTTGCAAATAGGCCTGATATCGTGATGATCGGACCCAGCGTCGGGCAGTGCTCGTCGATGTCGCCGTCCCGCATGACGAGAATCTCGTGAAGGCAGGGAAGGACAAACTTAGCAAGTATCTTGATCTGGGCAAACTGGTCGTTTTGGGCAAACGGACTAATAGCTTTGAGTCTCGAAGAGACGTCACACATTTGTCACACTACCTTCATGCGCTACGCGCTTTAAGCGGGCTCTCCGAACAGCGGCATAGCGCCAAAGAGCCGTGTTTTATTTGTGTGAATGGTCCCCATACACGATGTAACCATTATGTCAATTGTTGTTGTTTATGGTTTGTTGTGTCAGTGTCATCCTCATTCCTCATCAGTCTGTCACAGCTGTCTCATCACTCACTCATCATTGGATAGAGTATGTACAGAAACGTGTTATTTTTCTTTATTACTTTAATCAACAAAGCTCTCATCTGTAACTCTAATTTTAGTTATAATATGTTTGTATTATTGCCCGTGTAAGTTATAAAAATATCGTGTGATTCTTTTATACAATGGCGCGACATCGTAACGTGAGAAATAGTTCATTTTCCGAAGACTACGAGTACGATGATGTTTATGGTCATTCCTTGGAAGAAGATAGCTGCATGTCACCTACCGACTCTGCACAGTGGATGTACGATCGAAGTCGGAATCAACAAGCAATAGCACACTTTATTGAGAGTCATAATAACATTCAAGAGGAGGCAGAAGAAGATATAGCGGACTCGTGTCACGCTGCCGCCGAGAGGCGTGAGTCTGTAGATCTTCGCAGTCTTAGCCTATCTGACGAAGATGAAGTCAAGCTCATGTCTTGCTTAGATGAACTAAGAAATGTTATAGGTGATACAGTAGCTGATAATATACTTATACAGACAGTTATAAAACATAATTTTGACCATGAAAAAGCTCTAGATGACATTCTTAAGAGTAAAAATAATGACACTACCATACCTAAAGCGGATCCTGCCAAACTTCAACCACTTGTCGTAACCAATCCTAATAAAGTTCCAGTTATATCAACTGGAAACAATGCTCCAAAACTTATTACTGTTAGCAAACCAGGTATTGTGAAGGGATTTAAAGTTGGTCAAGAGAGTGGGTCAGGTAGCTATCCACAGACACCCAGAGATCAATCACCATGTGTTGAGAGAATATCAAAGACTGAACAGACTGATCAAGTAAAAGTATCAATTAAAGTGAAAGAGAACAAATTTGATGCTAAAACACAGTATGCTAATGAAAGAGGTGCAGATAAGGACCATTTGTACATAGTTATTGTAGGTCATGTTGATGCTGGCAAATCTACACTTATGGGAAGATTACTGTGTGATCTTGGTGAGGTGAGTCAAAGAACATTACACAAGTACGAGCAAGAAAGTAAGAAAATTGGGAAACAGAGTTTTATGTATGCTTGGGTGTTAGATGAGACCGGTGAAGAGAGGGTCAGAGGCATCACTATGGATGTGGGAAGAGCACAGTTTGACACAAAAACTAAAAGGGTTGTTATTCTTGATGCCCCTGGACATGCAGATTTTATACCTAATATGATAACTGGTGCAGGACAGGCAGATGTTGCACTACTTGTAGTTGATGCTACGAGAGGAGAGTTCGAGTCAGGGTTTGACCATGGTGGTCAGACGAGAGAGCATGCTCTTCTAGTGAGATCTCTAGGAGTCAGTCAACTGGCTGTAGCTGTCAACAAATTAGAAACAACAAACTGGTCCAAGGACCGCTTCAATGAGATTTGTAAGAAGTTAAAAGTGTTCTTGAAACAGGCTGGATTTAAAGACTCTGATGTAACTTATGTACCCTGTTCAGGGTTAACTGGTGAAAACCTAGTGAAGGCCTCAAATGAGCCTGAATTACTGAATTGGTATAATGGTCCGTGTCTATTAGATGTTGTAGATAAATTCAATGTGCCGGAGAGACCAGTGTCGAAGCCATTACGTTTGTCTATCAATGATGTTTATAAAGGCACAGGCTCAGGATTTTGTGTGGCAGGACGCATTGAAAATGGAGTTATAAACAAAGGTGATAAAGTAATGGTGTGTCCCACTAAGGAACCCGCAGAGGTTCGAGGTATAAGTATCAATGATTTTTCAAGCAATGTCGCATTCGCTGGAGACCAAGTCAGTGTGACTTTATCTGGAATAGACATACAAAATGTCTGTGTGGGATATGTAGTGAGTGATCCAGTGCAGCAAGTACCTGTAACGACTAAATTTGAGGCTAGAATAGTAGTATTCAACATGAAGACTCCAATCACTAAAGGTTATCCAATTCTCATTCATCACCAGTCATTAGAAGAGCCGGCAACTATAGTTAAGTTGAAGTCCTTGTTAAACAAAAGTACTGGAGAATTGATAAAGAAGAAACCTCGTTGTCTTGGGAACAATTGTGTGGCTGTAGTGGATATTGAGGTTAATCGACCAATCTGTGTGGAACGATACAAAGATGTGAAAGAACTTGGACGTGTAATGCTCCGTGTTGGTGGTACTACGATAGCCGCTGGTCTCATCACTGAAATATTAAATACTTGATGGATCTGTTAATTGGATGTTACTGAGTAGTTTAAATGTAAGGACTTGTCAAACTGGATGCGTTCTAAGGTCGGTAATTAAGTTAAAGTAAAATGTAGACTGCATGAAATATTAACAATATTGTCAGTTGAGGCAAAACAGTTGGCCAGTGGCCCTTTTTTTTGCATTTGTACTTGTGCTAGTATGATAAGATTGCATCTTTACAAAAAATGTAAGAGTCCACAATATTGTTGCTGGTTTTTGGTGTTGCCTGTGTTCACTTAACCGCAGACCACACATAGAATACATCCAGTGTGACAAGTCCTTTAATTTTGTTTTTTTAGTAATCACAGAATATCAGATGCTTCTCAGACTATACGTTATTATATTAATTGTGGCATAAAGTCAATATTATAAATTCTAGTTTCTTTAGTAAGCAATTTTTTTAGAAATACTAATTAGGAAGAAACTAGTAAGTTGACATTTAGTATTTTGGCACCTATGTGTAACTTTCAGTTACAAATTTTTTAAATGTATTTTCAATTTTTCTTCAGTCTTACATTTTAAGTTTTAGCAGCAACAGATAATTGTGTAGGTAGAAAGACATTTTTTTCCATGTATAAATTGTTGTGTAGTTGCTTATTAATTTATAACTCTCCAATTATATAATTTTACAATATTAATCACAAAATCTATAGTCTTGGGCTTGGTAACCGTTCTACCAACTGACCCAGACACCAATAGCCGTTAGCTCAAGATTTTATTTGTGCTACTTAAAAAATAAACAAGAAATCCTCAATTTTTTAGTTCAAATTTTGAATATGGTGCCTTAAATACTTATTAGTTAGTTACGATGTTGTGTTCTGTCATAAAAGATCAGGTCTTGCGGCTTGTACGCCAAAACTGCGAATCGGTGCGATGCGAGTTCGAATATGTAGATTTTTGCGATGCGACGTCGCAAGGCAATTTTGTGTACAACCCCTTGGTCAAAACAATGATTGATCTGATCACAATTAATTTGTGATAAGTACAAAATAAATCCAAATCTTATAAAGCACTGACTGACTGATGCATATTAATATTATAATTTCCAATGTCAATAAATATGTTGAGATTTCTAGTTTATTTTGTTATTTTATTTAATGCTTCCTACTTTGTTATTGTATCTACTTAGTTCATCATTCACCGAGCCTTTTCCCAACTCAGTTGGGGTCGGCTTTCCAGTCTAACTGAAATTCTTATTCGTAATTCAAATCGATTGCCATCTGACCTTCACAACCCATGGGCGATATTGAAGTTCTGTAGTTAGACCGGTCGGATTTTGGGTTTAGGGCTCCAACTACCTCTAACGACTGCCATAGATGTTCGTATGACGATCGGGACCGACGGCTTAACTTGCTCTCCGAGGGTCTCAATGTCTTAAGAAATGGTGACCCATCCTAAGACAGGCCTGACTAGATGTTGCTTAACCTTTGCAACATGTTAACATTGTCGGTTACCAC